>JAACNH010004447.1:0-24112 GCA_019447015.1 Hymenochirus boettgeri | reverse complement strand
CATTGGGTTTGTACGGACTAACACTGTTTACTGCCCCTTTTTTTCTCAGTACAGTCTATGGTGTGAGGGGGTAATCACACCTTCAGTGTAATAGATCGATAGCATTTCATTTGCATTGTGATTTGCTGTAAATGACCATAAAGCCATCCATTAGCTCACATTAAAAAGCTTCTGTATTGTGTCTTTTGATATACCTGTGCAGCCGCTACAAAAATCCATCTTTAAGTCACGCCAACATTATTTGTTATTATTAGAAGTAGTATTTAGCATAGGAACCAATAGTGCTTTTCCATG
Source organism: Hymenochirus boettgeri (assembly GCA_019447015.1). Classification (NCBI taxonomy): domain Eukaryota; kingdom Metazoa; phylum Chordata; class Amphibia; order Anura; family Pipidae; genus Hymenochirus; species Hymenochirus boettgeri. The sequence continues at coordinate 23,818 of JAACNH010004447.1, read as the reverse complement.
TAAGTACCTTAGGCTTTCATATAATGCAGTTTATATAGGACTGGGACCTCGTGTCTGAAGGCCAGGCTTGTCATAAGGCGCATTAAATGGCACCACAGTGCAAAATTAGTGTCCAGCACCATCCACCATTACTCTGCTGGTGCTTTTCAGTAACAATCCCTAACAGCCAATTGGTTAGAAATTACTGTTTAGGAACAATTCAAGGTAGTGTGCATTCTGGAAGAAGAAGGAGCGTCACAGAACCTAAATGTCAGCTCACTAATGTCAATGGCAGGGAATAGCAAAGGGAATAAATTCAACAATTTTCTTCAAAATAGGAGGGAATATGAAGTTCAATTTTCCACTGAACTTCATCCCTAGATGAATAGGCATAATATTTATACAAAATGGATTTTTATATTTCAGACCAATTAAATAATCTGCTATATGGGATAGAAATTAAAATTGCTTAAAGGATATAGCCACCCCAAAACTAAAATTGCATGTAGTGTAGGGTGATCCGCTGGCCATGTATTTCCAGTATCTATATCCACAGGGCCTGCTGATCTTCCCACATTGGATTATGAGCCAATCATGTGTCTGACTTCCCATTGAGTGTTGTAATGATATAGGCCAATAACAGCTTTGTTATTGGGTAGTAACATATTTACATAGTAATATGGATCTAGAATCGTGCTCATAAGGGAGGGGAGATAACCTATAAGCTTTGGACTTCCATCTAATATTGCATAGTGATTACAAAGTGTCCCAAGAATACCCCTGGGGAATAGTCCTTATAATTCCTTATAAAATGGATTTATGATTATAGGGAAACTATGGATATCATCCTAATAGAGGATTGTAGTTGTGACAATTACAAGTAATCCTCGTAATTTCGAAAATTTTCGAAAATACACGTTTCCCGTATTTTCGAAAATTTTCGAAATACAAAAAATCCACGAATCGGAAGTTCGGAAGGCGGAAAATCCGGAAAAATCCGCCGTTCGCGAACGGATAAATCCCGGCGGATCCGGGTTCGGATCCGCGAACCGGCCATCCCTAAAGATGACTAGCGAAACGTCTTCAAGAACTACATTTCAAGTCCAGTTGATCTAATTGAATACAACAGATATACATATAGCTCTGGCATTTCAGACTACGTAATAGTACTAATGACTTTAAGAGATTAATACAATATATTTTATTTATTATATGGATTATTTGGCTTATTTTGTACAGTGATATGGTAACATAGGAATGTAGAGAATATCAGCAGAGATTCTAGGTGGTATTCCAGGAGATGGTGTATCGGAGCAAACTAGTTAAGAGAAGTATTGGAAAAAATATGTTAATGATAATAACCAGATCTCATGTGTATTATAATCCATGAGATACGAGTATATAGCTTTGGTACATGTGAGGTGTTCAGAGAATGGCATTGTATTGTATCTTCTTGTTTAGGCCCCAGGGTGCTAAGGCATTTAGAGAGTGGTGGATTGCTAAAAACCATAGCACCCTGAGGCCTAAAGGAGAAGATACAATACAATGACTTTCTCTGAATGCTTCCCATGTAGCAAGACGATACTCGTGTGAGGCGTCCAAAGATGCTGTTGGTTACAGATTGAAATAAGGTTGGCTTGAAGCAGTTGAAAACAATATCCTAATAGATGTTTATGTTTCAGTGCACTAAGAAACATCTGTTTCTAAATCAACAGGCAACTGGATCCCTTTAAAAACAGATATGACAAAAAACTGTAAAAAGGGCAGTTTGTGGGGCAATCCATAATTTGCTATTCACAAAAAAAGCATATATTGGGTTGCTGGCAACCACATTGAAGCTTTGGTATTTGATAAGAAAGCAGAGTTTGTGTATACTGGCTGCCCTGATAAATAATGTGTTAACCACAGCTTCCTGTGAAGGACAATATTTCCCTGTATTTGGGTTTAGTTACAGGACAGTGCATAATTTCCATGTAGCATGAAATATAAAAAAACTTCCATTAGGCCCAAATCCCATCCGTAAATAAAAATATTTGAAGAATCGGTGATGGCAATATGGTTAAAGAAATAGTTAGTGCAAATCAACACCATATTTTGGTTCTAGCGATTGTAGCGATTTTCTCTTAAAGGGCATGTCCACCCCCAAAACTATAATCCCCCCCACTACTGGCCCCATTATGTAGTGTAGTTTAATCCTTACCTCACATCCAAGCTCCATATGGTTCTCCTGTAGTCCCCCCCCAAAGTCCCAAAAACTGCTCACCAGGAGGATAGCAGAGTCCTTATAGGACTCTGCCTCCTACCTGGCCTCCGGGAGAAGTTGGCATACGTACTGCAGCTTCTCCCCCCTCCCCTCTCCCTCCCGATTTGGATTCCTCCCCCTAGTGTAAAACCCTTTTAGCAAACATTGCCCCTGTCCCCCCAGCCCCAACCGCTATGTTTGTAATATCAGAAAATGCCCAGAACATTACTTGATGACATCACCTACGAAAAAAGGTTACACCTAATGAAGGAGACATAGTGCTCTCCGAAACGTTGTGTGTTTGTGGTGAAAAAAAAACCCAGTTTTATTCTGAGGACAAGTGTGCGCTTCCATTTCAATGCTTGTGCCATAGCTGGGAGTCCTGAAGGTAGAGGACGAACGGGAGCTGCACCTTAACTTTTGTGGCACATTGCCACAAGGACTGCCTAGGCCCAAACCTATGGTATAGGAAAAAAAGGCACCTAGAAAAAAAAACAAGGGTTACAGCTTCCATTTAAACTCATTTTGTTTGAGTTTACATTACTTATTACTTTAAAGGGTATGTCCACCTAAAAAAAAAGTTTTGATATAAGATTCCCCAAGGGCTTCCAGCCCCAACCGCTATATTTGTTTCTTTAGAAAGACCCCCAAACTATACTTACCTCCCCTCTTTCCTTCGCCGCGCTCCCGGCCCTCTGCTTGCGAGAAATGCAAGAGAGGGGCGGGACCGGCAGCCGCGTCTGTGATTGGCTGAGCGGCAGCCAATCACGGACGCGGCTGCCGGCAGCTCACTTCGCCGGAGGAAAGAGGAGAGGTAAGTAAAGTTTGGGGAGCTTTATAAAGGTACAAATATAGCGGTTGGGGCTGGGAGCCCAGGGGGAATCTTATGTATTACACATTTTACGCTAGGGGGAGGGAATCGGGAGAGGGAGGGAGAGGGAGGGGGAGGGAGGGGGAGAAGGGCTGCAGTACGCATGCCAACTTCTCCGGAGGCCAGGAGGAGGCAGAGTCCTATATGGACTCTGCTATCCTCCGGTGGGCAGTTTTTGGGACTTTGGGGGGGGACTACAGAGAACCCTATGGAGCTGGGATGTGAGGTAAGGATTAAACTACACTACATGGTGGGGCCAGTAGTTGGGGGGATTATAGTTTTGGGGTGGACATGCCTTTAACTGCATGTAATTTATTTTATTTTCAAAAGCTTATCTAATTCTGAAAACATTATTTTGGAAATTATGTTCTTTAAGCAGGAGGAGGTTAATGATTTATGAAGGTCCAAACTTTAGTTAGTGCTTATGACTGGTGTGCAGTTACGTGTTTTTCACTGTACCCACTTAAGAGGAAAAGGGAGATTTATAGTGAAGGAAGTCAGTATAGTCAGTGAAATTTCCTCCACTGACCTTCAAACGCAATGATTGAAGAGCTCAGGCCATGCTTTCTAAACAAAATATTTAAAGTTGAGAATTTTTTTTATAATAAAAGCTCTGCCATTTAAAAGTACCTGTGCCAACATTTGTGAAGATTTAGCACACACTTTAACCAGCTGTCCAGAGCAGTTTACATGTGTTTCCCTAGAGGGTGCTAGTTATCTAGTCAGGAAAGAATAAACAGAGTTGATATTTCTGATCCTATCTAAAAAAGTAAATGTATATGCTTTTAATTGAGCAAGTATGTAATATCATAACATTTTATTAAATTGTCAATTAATTAACAGATGGAAAGCAAATAACTTAAAGGGGAACTGTGGTGACAGTCAATCTGCCCTGTGTCTCCTCCTCCCCTTGCAGCCCCCCTCCTCTTGCAAGCTCCCCTAGTTCCTTCTGCTCATGGACCCCATGTGCAGACCCCACTTGGCCCCTTCATATACAGCCCATGTGGCCCTGGCAGGAGAGTAGGGCTGTAGATTCCCTTACCTTGTCTGTGGGAATCTTCATACAGCAGGCAGGGGGAGGGACTTCCTATCTCCCTCACACACGGAAGTCTGAAGCTGTGCTCGCCAGTGGTGAGGTGAGGAGCAGCCTTATGAATGTCACATGTCAGCTCCCACCCATTAACTTTCTGGTCAGCATTTTCTGAAAAGCTCTTTTTAAAGGTAGGAAACTGGCCTTTCATTTAATTTGGAGACCACAGTTCCCCTTTAAGGATATTACAACTGAAAGTATACTTGAAGATTCCTAGTGCATTACAGTAAGGCCATGTTCCTTGCAGTTTAATAGTGTCTAAATACCTTTAGAAATACACCAGAACATTGAGTGGCATGGAAAACCGTCACCTTATAAATATGTAATATAATAATATCAATAAAAAAGCATGAATGACAATCTTCTGCCTCACCCATGATAGCAAAACACAAAACAAACACTATAATGAATTTATTTGACATTACTGCTCAATGTAGATGGTTAAAGTATAACATTGAAGATGAACATGATTCAAAATACTATCTGGCATTCGCTGCGGGTAACAGGGAGTCATAAGACTATGGACTTGATTCAGGTTTTATTGTTTAACTGTTTAAAATCTTTGTGTTTGTTCTGCTAATTTATTACTGTGTTTGTCCTGAGCAGCTAATGGCTTGTCTGTGATGACTTGAATTTATTATTTTATGCATTACTTCATAATTTATTTTTTTTGGGGGGGGGGGTTGTGCTGCCCAACATGAACCTTAGAGCTGTGGGGTGGGGGTAGGTTATGTATATCTGGTGTACTGTAAGTAAAACATATTGCAAACATGTTTATTGTGTGTTTTAAAATGGTACTAAACCATTGAGTTGGGTGGTGTTTAGGAAAACACATTGGTTTGCCTAGATTAAAACACTGGGTGCTCTGTATGATTTCCAGTGTAGTCCAGCAATACTCACAAAAGCACAAACGTTAAACTCTGCAGCTCTTAAAGGAAGCTGTCAAACCCCAAACCATGTTCTGGTTTTACTAAAGACCAAACAGGAAACATTTTAAACAGGTTCAAGCTAAACAAGGACATCAAACTGCAGTTTTCTCCATCTGTTTGTTTCACTTGTTTTTTTTTCTTCACTCCTTTAATGTAGATTATCTTTAAACAAAGACTTATCATTTGTGAGTTACCTTCCCCCAATCCCAACCTCTTATTAAGCACTTAAAGAGTTTCCAATTTCCATTGTTTATTTGCATAGTTTTGAAGATATTACATTTTTGTGTGTGATATGGCAGCAGCATCACCAGATCCCCTGCACTTCCTGCTCTGAACCTGTCAGGCAATCTGCCCTGGGTCTCCTCCCCTTTGTAGCCCCCTGGTACCCTCCCCTCATGGACCCCATGGTCCATCCAGTTGCAGGCCCCCTTGGCCCATTCCCTTACAGCCCCATATGGCCCAGCCCACTCGTGGTGCCAGTCCCCCCCCATCGTGGGTACTGTGACCACGCCGACTCACGGGCGCCTAAGCCCCGCCCACTCACGGGTGCCTAAGCCTGCCCACTCATGGGTGCCTAAGCCCCACCCCTCACGGGTGCCTAAGCCCCACCTGCTCACAGGTGGCTGTGGGCCACTCTGACACTCCCCCTACCCCCCCAGGCAGAGTGAGAGAGAAGGCTCTAGATTCCCTTAACTTCTCTGCAGCTGCAGGTCCTTCACACAGCAGAGAGGAGGAGGGGCTTCCTGTCCCCTCACACTCTGAGGGAGTCTGAGGCTTGTGCTCGCTGGCGGCACTGTGCAGGAGAAGCCTTAGGAATGTCACGTCAGCCTCCCACCCATTAACTTTCTGGTCATCATTTATTTATATCTTGGGCTGTGGAGCGCGTAGAGAGGTAGTTTTGATGCTCATTTTAAAGGTAGGAAACTGGGCCTTTCATTTAAACTCAACTTGTTTGGAGACCACAGTTTCCCTTTAATTAGATGCATTACCTACAAGATATTAAAAGGAGTATTGCCCCCACCCTCTCCTGTTTCTGGCAAAAGAGGTATTTGCCTCCTACCTATGCTCTACAGGCTCTATGGCTTGAGTATGACAGAGTAGACAGCTGAGTTCATAACTGGCAGTCACGACCTTGACTAAAAGCTTGGAGGGAGTAGGTGACTTCTCTGCCAGAAGAGAACAGGGCAATAATTCTTATTTGGTAAAAATGCATCTAATTGTTCAGAATATAGCAGTTTGTCCAGGATGAACTGACCAGGATAAAACATTTTTAGTTTTCTGGCAGCTTTTTAGCTGTTGCCATTTTGGAGATGCTGCATGCAACATTATCAAAGCTTTCAGTGCAGTACACTCCAGCACACCTAAATGGCACGGCCTTTTAGTTAATAGGTGCAATCCTCCCAGCCCTCCACCTTAAGGGCCACAGCAATATGGCAGATGCAAAAAAGTTGGAGGAGCACACTATTTCGTTCCAGTGTTATTTCAGCAAAAACATACAACGTTTCGGGGGATACAAACTCCCCTTCCTCAGGTACCCCCCGAAACGTTGTATGTTTTTGCTGAAAAAACACTGGAAACGAAATAGTGTGCTCCTCAACTTTTTTGCATCTGCCATATGCATGCAACATATCCTGTTACTCAGTTTCTGGATTCATGAAGAAATGGCCAAGTAAACCATTCATCTTAACAAAGCATATATTTTCAATGAACATTGTTACGAGTTAAGCCTGGCACAGACTGGCAGATTTTGACCTGGCAATCTTGACTAGAGATGGCCGCTTCGCGGACCCGAACCCGGATCCGCCGCGGATTTCTCCGTCCGCGAACGGCGGATTATTCCGGACTTTCCGGACTTCCGAACTTCCGAACTGCGGATTTTTTTTTTTACGAAAATTTTCGAATACGAGTATCTACGTAATTACGAGGATCTACGATACTTTGGGGATCCGGAAAAACGAAGATCCTCGTCATTACGGGATTCGCGTAATTACGAGTATTCTCGTAATTACGAGAATACGCGTAAAAACGAGTAATTCGTGTAAATTTTTCAAGACGGAGCAAGCCACATGATCCAAATTAGCCAATGGCAGCTATCATAGTTACGGAAAGCCTCGTTTTTTTTTACGGAAATCCTTGTTTTTACGGGAATCCTCGTATTTTCGAAAAATACCGTTTTTTTTAAAGTCACGCTAGAGGACTGTACTTTTTAGGATTGTTGGCATTTATACGTGCTTCTAAGGCCATTACCCAGGTCCCTGAGTGGTTAAGTGTACGTTACCAAGGCTATTTAGACCACTTTTAATGCGGATTTTGCCGAACTTTCATTTTAATACGTTTTAACGGGTCCGCTCGCGGATTTTCGAATTTTCGGATTTTTTCGAAAATCCGCGGATCTCGCGCGGACCGGATTTTTCGAAGTTCGGACATCTTCTAATCTTGACTAGTCACAAAATAAATTCTGAAGCACCTGGACTAATCATCAAGTCCCACGTGGTCTCATAGAGGTAGAATTGTAGTGTTAAAAGTATGTGAATGGATGCAACTTCGACTTAAGGCTGTCTTCCCTCTGGGGCACATCAGTTGACATGCAGGTGGGTCAAGATTTTCAGATTGCAGTACTTACCATGGTATGTAAGGTAAGCTACATGTTTTTTTTAAATATATATATATCTAAAACGGATTATTTATCAACTGGCGACATGCCAGCCTCTGAGTGCATTTCAGCAGGAATGTAAGCTTCTGTTTTTTTCTGCGCTTAAAATGAAAATGTGGTTTAGCCTGATATTCAGCATTGAGCTGCCATTCAATTTAATTAGTTGGACGAGTATTACAAATTACAAGAGATCTTATTTCTGTTTTTGTGTGTATTTAAGATCTCGCGTCATTAGAACACAAACACAATTCTTAATCTTTCCCCAACTGAATTATTGCACACATTCAAAAGGCCAAGCTTAGGGAATTTATAGCTTTAGTTCCTTTTGGGTCTCCTAACTTTTATTTCCCTGCATTTGCATTTTATAGTCGAAACTAAGCCATAAAGGGACAGTAAAACGTATTTTTTTAAGTAAATGAAATCTGTATCTATTCACAGGGAGGTGAGAATGCTATTCCCACCTCCCTGTGAATAATAAAACACACGAGGAACACTGCAACACCTTAACGGTGCACCACTCGCATTTCCTTCTCAGCTGTAGCGCACTGTCCTATCTTTTGTATTGGGTGCATGCGCCTAATATAGGGCTCGGTTGAGACACCACTCGTGACAGCGGAGAAGGAGCTGCAAGTGGAGCGCTGGTAAGGTAAGTATTGCAGTGTTCCCCAGCGTTCGTTTATTCACAGGGAGGTGGGAATAAGTGTTCTCACCTCCCTCCCCAGTGAATAAAAGATACAGATTTCATGTACTTGAAATCTGTTTTGTGTTCCTTTAAAGGGTAAATTAAGTTGCCCTTTAAAGCTTAAGGACCAAAATGTATGGAAATCAGTAAGGAAACATGGTTGTTTTATTCTCATCCTCCTATGTACTCAGTACATCAACTCAAGCAGCATACTCATTTAAGAGGATGAGGAGGAGCAGTACTTTAAGAGTGTCCTGCAAAATCTAATGCCAGGGGTGAGTACCTAGCATGTAAGGTCCTCTTCCTTGTTACTTATAATAAAAGCTAAAGTTAAAATGTAAATAAACCTTAATGGATTGGATTCTATAGTTTATTGCTCCTCCTGATTTCTGCAGTCCTCCTTCCTAGTTTAAAGGGACAGTTCAGTGGAAATTATCAATATTTGTTAAATTGTTAGTTTGTGTAATGCCTTCTTAGTTATTCACCATATTCTCTTCCAGTTTGAAAAATCAATTGATTTCATATACTTTGCTGTTCCCTGCTATTGACATTAGTGAGCTGACATTTCAGGCATGGGTGCTCCTACCTAGCAAACTGAAAATTTGCTCAGGGTGTGCCCCTGCGGAACACTAAAAAAAATCCTCCTTCCTGCAATACCGCATTTTAGCACCAGTCCACCAATCAGTGTTAAGTCAGCCCTCCAGTCAGTGTTAAGTCAGCCCTCCAGTTTACCAGTCTTTGTAGTCAGCCCACCTCCACAAGCCACGCCTATGTTCCATGATAAAGCCACACCCGCTTCACGTGTCGCAACCCCGTCTGCCGATAGGCGGCAATTTAAAAGTTGTTTCAGGTGTCAAAAACTCTACGAACACCCCTGATTTCAGGTTTAACGGTCCTTCTTCTTCCCAGAATGCACCACTTCCTTGGAATGTTCCTAACAGTAATTTCTACTGATTGGCTGTTGGATGGTCCAGGGGCGTCTCTAGGGTCTCATAAGATCAGGGGCATTTCTGGGCACTCCTTTTGCCACGCAGCCTAAATTTTTAGGCTCCACCCATTTCCCGCCCCCCCATTAAGCCACACCCATTAAATACTTGAGAGCTATTTATATGAATGAAAAACAGGAAATAACCTAAGTGTGGAGGGGTTCTATGATATTATGTATGAATTACTGTATAATATAATCAGTTAGTGAAACCACAATTGTATAATTGTTATAACATATAAACTGTTTCAGGTTGGTGGTGGTAAAAACAAACTTTTTTGATAATTAGTCAAAATTTGATTTTTGACTATAGTTACCCTTAAGAATGTCTGCCACAGGAATAGAAGGGTAAGCCAGTAGGTGGGTGTACCTGTGTCTGGCGATTGAAGGTATCAGTGTTTGTTTATGACCATAAAAATAACCAACCTGAAAAATGCAAGGTAGTGTGTCAGCATCAGAGTGAGTACACATTATCAAATGCTGCCACACCACATTTCATAGTCTTAAACTGCACATAATTGGCTATTATCTACCCTTATCATTGGGGTAGATAATAGCCAAGCCATGTGCAGTTCAGTCCACTCACTATAAGCAGGATTGCACTATTTGTAATGTGCACACTGCACTCACTAGGGCAGCAATTGTAAATTAACAAATGCTGCCAGCCTGCCAAACTGCTTGTCCTGTTATAGTGAGTGGAGTGCACTGCACATGGGGGTAGATAATAGCCCTATTATGCTATGCCAATGTGCACTGCAATCCACTCCCCAGTGGGCTATTACATACCCAATCCGCAGCCAACATTGACAAATAAGTTAGGCACAGCAATTGGCCAAATCGGCTTAACTTACCAAGCTGCTTCAGCCACGCACATCCAGCCCAGCCCTTGTTCCTGCCGACGATGGAGATGGATGGGAGAGAGACGCACTCCAGAAAAAAAAGCACTTTACCTCTTATGGAGACATCCCACCCTGCAAAAGCTAATTTCAGGGAGGTACGCCACTGCCGTCCAATTAAAGATATAATAAAGCCAGCTATATAAGAACAATTTTTCAAAAACAAATCAACATGAATGCTCCAGACACTCTAGTACTCTCACTTGTGCATGGTAATGGGAGAGTGCTGATGACCCGAGCAAAACTGTTTGGTGCAGTTCAACCTAACCCAGCCAACCACATCCAGGTTTTTTTAAAGGGCATGTCCTAAGAAAAGTTTACTTACTGTATGTCAGCTTCAGATCCACACCAACTCTTTTCAGGTAATCCGTACCCTTTGGTTTGGCCTTTTGTAATAGTAAAAAATAGTGGTGTAACTAAAGCCCCTCCCCCTGGGGACTTAAGCCTCGTACACATGTGCGATCGCAGGTCCAGACCCGCAACACACATGTGTACGAGGCTTAAGAGGGCCTGACAATCTACATGATTGGTAATGTGATAGACTGCTTTTAAACAACTGATCGCTTGTGCGTAAGTAAGTGTGTGCGCTATCAGCTGTTTTAAACTAATGCTGGTACCGGTGTTTTAAACTGCTGATCATGTGCACCTTTACCAACATACGCACACCGCTTTTTAGGAAATGTGGGTTGCAGTATCTGGAGTCTAGTTGGGGAGGGGGGTGTCGGGGTCCTAGCACAAAAATCTGCAGGGAGTCCAGGTCTCTGTCGTTTCACCACTGGCTGACAGTGTGTTTTTCCAGCAAAGGTTTATCAGGGTTTCTATGATATTTCCTATGAGGTACTTCTGTTGAAGTCAGTATGTTGGTCTTCTACATGCAGAGGTAAACACAAACTATGTGTTTATGGCCAACTAAAAGAACCAGCTTAAACATACTACTTAATGTTATATTATTTTATGTTCCCGAAAAAAGAATGGTATTGATTTTATCTGGACAAATAGCCATCTACATCAGTGGTTCTTAAAACTTTCAATGCAAATTCTTCTTGCTGCACACCTATGTTCTTAATGTTGGAATAAACCATATGTATGCCCTTACAGGGTATATTGGAATCCAAATGTGATTATAGCATAGTATTTGAGGTTGAATAAAGAATACGTCCATCCAGTACAACCCATCTAGCAATATCCTCATTTCCTGCCTAACTGTTGATCCAGAGGAAGGCAAAAAAACCCCCCACAAAATTTATGAAGGGGAAAAAAGTTCCTTCCTGACTCCAAGTGGCAATCGGAAATTTCCCTGCATCAACTTTACTTTATGATATTAAATCCATGTAGTGTAAATAAAGTAGAAGACATTTGGGTAATTTCCATGTTTCATGGTAACCCTTGAGCAAATTCTATACTTTTTATAAAGTTTTTACATGAGCCAATTGAGACCTAGAGTGCTATTTGAGACTGTTTTTGGATTTATTCACCCATCATCAGTACAACTTGGGCCTCTGACCTGCAGAGTGAATCATGTTTCAACGAACATCACCAAGGATCACATGGGTTAGTGAGAGTTCAGGCTAGGGCTCCCTTTCAAGAATACAAATAAAAGTAGGGGAGACTGGGGGTTTGTGTGCTGTCTAAGCGACACTACCCTGACTGAGATCGACTCACTGGTGCGGCCGTTCATGCACCTGTTCCCAGTATTGCTTTGCGAGTGGGAATGGGCACGCGCCGTATGGAAGGAGGCGGCGAGGTCGGCGGGCGCCATTTTGATAGAAAGCTTTCCATCAGCTTTGCAAGTGGGAACGGGCACACCATATGGAAGGGGCAGCGAGGTTGGTGGCGGGCACCATTTTGATAGAAAAGCTTGCCCAGTACGTGCTTTCCCACCCACCTGGCCCTCTCTCTTTGTTTTTTGTTATATAGTGTTATGATAAAAATTGTTATATTAAAAAAAAGAAAAAAAAAATGTTAAATGTAAAATAAGTTAAAGGTGGTTTTGTCACAGCAAGTGGGGCGGTGGGGTCCTTGCAAACGGACATGGTGGCAGTTTACTGCCCTCCCTAACAGGAGGTTGGCATTCAAACAAGGAAGTTAAGGAACTGATTGGTGTCAGCTGGTTTATGTGGTTGCCATGGAACCATTATTATCCAAGTTTGCAAGGACCATGGTGATATATAAATTAGGAAAATAAAATCTGTGGCTGTTAATTCACCCAACACGTGGAGTTTTGTCTCTTTAATATAACAATATTCAAATTTGCAAAATTGATACATATTGGGGGGTATGTGAACTAATGGTATCAAATTGGTGAGGATCATCTTCATATATCATTCTACTGGGTTATTTCCAGTTAAAGCACATGCTATACCTTCTGTGAGATTTTTAACTGCATTGCACTACTGCACTGAAAATGTAGTAAAATAATTTTTTTGTAATATTATTTTTACAACATAACAAACTGTAAGTCATACTGGAGAACATGTCTTTGATGCCATTCAGTGTGCCTCTACACACCCTTTAAGGAGCCCCGATCTAAGTAACAACTAAAAACATTCCTTGTTCAATTCTTTAGTTCATTGGAAACATAACAATATCTGTAAATATTTCTCACCATCATGGCTGGCAAACTGAATTTACCTTGCTATTATTTATAAAGAACCTTTTATCTTGCAGATTGATTCTTGTTATATCCTGTCTCAACTGGTTTGTTTTCTTAAGGATGGGTATTTCTAAACTATGCACAGGATAACACGTTATGATTTCATATTTAACACCCACCACAAAGCAAAACCCAACACATATATTCTTCAGAGTAACAACACAAAAGCAGGAGAACACTACCTGTGCTTCTCTGCCGTCCCTCCCACATGGGGGTCCACCCATGTAGAGTCCAGAAGCTCCCAGCAAGTAAACAGCAAGTGAAAAGAAAGCAGAGGACTCCTTCCAATGTCGGGTAAAATATGACTATATATATATAATAATATATATTTTCCCTCTGATGAAGTGGCGTTTGAGCGCCATGAAACGTGTCAGGGTCTAAGCCTGTGTGAATTGTGCCTCGTTTTAAAGTTAAAAGAATCAAGTTATATTTAACCTGACTTTGGATATATATCTTACAGGAAGATTCAATAAAAGTTTTTATTGTTAAAAATGGTGCTCATTTTGCCCCAACCAATCAGATCTTATTTAACATTTGAAAGATAACATCTAATTGGTTGCGGCAAAATTAGCACCATTTAAAAGGGACTGTTCAGTGAAATGATCAATATTGGTTAAATTGTTTGTGTAATGCCTTCTTAGTTATTCTACATATTATCTCCCATTTTGAAAAATCAGTTGATTTCATACCCTTTGTAGTTCCCTGCTGTTGACATTAGTGAGCTACCATTTCAGGTTCTAACGGTCCTCTTCCCAGATGCACCGCTTCCTTGGAATGTTTCCTAACAGTAATTTCTACTGATTGGCTGTTGGATGGGTCAAAGATGCTCAGATCTCTACTGAGCAACTGGATCAACCCAGGGCCAAGGGCAAGACCATAACAGTCTCTATAAGGGTCGCAGTAAGTAAGTCAGTATTTCGGTAGCATTTATTTATACACAGACAAAATGCTGAATTGGCTGATTAAGGTCATTGGGATCAAAAAATACTGTCTTTTTTCTGAAAAGTACATATATTTGCACTGAACCCCCTTTAAATGACAAGAAACTGTTATTTAATCTCCCTGAATAGTCTGCAAAAAAAATCACAGAAGTAGAACTAAGAGTGAACAAAAGTTTTAAATATGATCTACCTTTCTAATTTTAAGTTTAAAGGACAACTCCACCCTCATAAGGGTTGGCCATGGCTTTTATTAATAACATAATTTACATATGCCCTTAGCATATTAACACCACTATAACCTTGCGTACCATAACCAGACTTGTTCTTAACTATCACATCTTGAATGCCAACCTCTGTGTTGAAACGGTGTACCCGCCACCAGGAGTTCATGTACTCTACACTAAACTCTAACCACCACCAATTAAAAATATAGCCTGCCCAATGTCACCCTGCAGGCCTGATAAGAAATGTCTAGGCCAATATCATTCAGATGTATACCATCAGTGATCTACTGTCACCTTCCAATTGTCTGTGCCTTATATATATGTGTCTGTGCCACCCAAGAAGCATACAAATCTGGAGTTTGTGTGTTAACGATTCTCCTTGCCCTTTCTATGGCTGCTGGGTCCCTAGCACCTTGCCATACAAATCGGGAACACTCTCGACACACTAATATCACCTCAGTAAAGAAGCCTCGCATCCATAATAGATCAGCTTTCATCAGCATCATGAGGTCAGACAAAGTTACTGTGGTGAAACCCACTTCCTTCCTCCTAGTCGAACCTCTGCTCTTCTGCCCGCCGAGAATAGGTAGGATTGACCCACCAACTACACTGCCGCTTCCTTTTTACCTGTAACAAAAATTCAGTCAATAATTAATTCAGGACCAATAAAGTGTTACAGTTAGACCTCCAATGCCCCAAGCACTTAACTTCCTGTTCTGAGAACCAAGGTTATAAGCCTCTGTCGCTGCACCTACCCTGAAAGAGAGCGTGCAAAACTACTTTGGATTAAGTCCAACCTGGCATACGGATGAATGTAAAACTGACTTAAATTGGTACCAAGTAAGGGGAGCCCCACAGAATGAGCTAAGAAAGAGGGCGACAACTAGATGCATATTCCTTATTGCTGATACTGCATGGCTCCAAAGAAGGTTAAACAAAATAGCCCTAAAAAAGAGCACTTTGTAAGGATATGAGCAAAAGGAGGACAGAATACTATAAACCGACTAGAACCCTAAAGTAATGGGGGTGCCTAGCCTCTTTGGCATATACTGTTTCTTCGATCCCCTTAGGACTGACTGAACCAAGAAATCCTTGGTTATGTCCTTCCAAACCAGGAGGCAGAGAAAAAGGAGCAGTAAACGCCTCCAAGGGCCTATTTATAAAGCCCTAAAAAGCAACACGCGGGTTAATTTACGATCGCGGTCATAAATTTACGATCGCAATTGTACATTTACGACCAAAGTTCGGTAATTAACGAACGTTCGGTCGTGTAAGAATACCGTGTGGTAGTAAACTACCGCAATGGTTTTCTTTGGGATCGTTAATCTACCATTTTGTTATCGTAGATTACGATCGGTACCGTAAATGAGGATCGGAAATTACCGATTGTTAACCTTATCTGAAATTAACGATTGCGAAAAAGCAATACCGTGGCTTTATAAATACGGCCCCTAGCCACCAAGCCCGAGCACTGTAAATCTCTCAGACCTAACAGATATTCTAGAATGACTTGCTTAAAAATGTTATTTTCTTCTGAAAGTCTCTGCCATAGCCACCCACTTCCACGTGATTATGCCAAGTTGAGGGAGCCACCAATGCTTGCACCATGGCCATCAGCTGTTGTCCATTGTTGGGCACGTCATCCCCTCTTTTTCTGTTTCTGGTGCCAACCTGCAAAAGTATTTTCACTGAAAACAAGAAAGAGAGTCAGCAACTGAATTTTAACACCTGGTATGTGTCTAGCCCTGAACCAGATGTTGAGTTGCAGGCAACAGGGAACTAAATGCATCCTCAGGCAGGACTGGAGGGGAAGAACAGGATTGTTTGTTAATCACAAAAAACACACTTGCATTTTCTGTCCAAAAACAAATGGATTTGTTAGCCATCCTATTACCCCATAACTCCACCGCTACCACAATCGGTGAAAAAATCTAACAAGTGTAATATCTGAAGTTTAGCTCTTGGTTCTCGCTAGTCATCCGACTGGCTTTCTCAAAAAGGAATGACATGTACAAGAATCTGTTGTAATATAAGCAGCTGTGAAAGTTAATTGCCAACAAGGTTTGTACAAGTCATTCTGAATTAAGAAAGCCAGTCGGATGACTAGCGAAATGTCTTCCAAGAACAAAACTTTAATTCCAGTTGATCTAACTGAATACAATACAATACAAATATACCATGACCTGGATGATTGAGAACATTCACTAACAAGGTTAGGTTTTTACAATGGCCCGGAAGCTATCCAGCTGTCAGGCCAACTCCCAGCTCTCCAAGTCCTCCGAAGATGGCTCAAAAGCCCAGCGAGGCTGCAGCATCTGTTAGATTGTTCAACACTTTGCACTAGCGACCTCCCATTATAGGCCCCTAAAAAGGATTCCCAAACTTTAAGATCTTCCTTGAGTTTCCTGGTTACATGAATATGATGATGCGGAGCCTACTCCGCAAGTAGCTAATGATAGCCGCCTGCATGGGCAAAATTTAGGGAACCCAACAAAGACAAGCTCTGACCCTTTTAGCAGCTCTGCTAGCTTGATTCAGGCAGTCTACACTCCATCCTAACTGAATGATCTCAAGCCCTGAAGGGAAAGAGTGGTCATTGGGCCTACAGTTTTTTTAGAGTGTCACTCTGGGCATCTCTAGCCTGACTAGTTGCAGAACCGCTGCAACCGCTGGGCACCCCCTTTTTTCTTTGTGAAGGCCTGCCCTATCAGCTTCACCCCATCCCATATACTGACTCGGCCCTGGGCTCTGTCTTGATGTTTGCCCATGAGGGGTACTGCCCTTGCCCTGGGGTATGTTCATGTGCTAATGGGCCTCTTGTGAGGGATCCCCCTCTTGTTCCTGAGCAGAACCCTGCTCTTGGAAAGTTCCATCCCCAGCCCTGCCTTCTGGCATAGAAAAAGAGGATGCAGACTCTTCTTGGGCCCTAGATCTAGAAATGGGCCCCTCACTAACCAATATAACAAATGAGTAGGGTGCTATTAGATAACTGTAATTATAAACTAATATTATAAATGAGTAATGTAATATATGATAACTAATTATATACTAAGATAATAAATTAGTGAGGTACTATACGATAACTAATGATATACTAATAATAAATAAGGTACTATACTATAACTGTGATATTATACTAGTAAACAAATGAGTAGAGTAGATATACTATAACTAACTATATTCAAGTAAACTAAATAAATGAGTAAGTAGTATACTATAACTAATTATATTCTAGTAAACTAAATGAGTAGGGGTAGTATACTATAACTGTGATTACTGTATATACTAATAAACTAAATGAGTAGGGTAGTATAATATAACTGTAATTAAATACGTATTATATAAATGAGAAGGTACTGTAGGATAATTTAAATTATATACTAACTAGCAAAAGTGTGCCCGTTGGTGCACAGTGGGAAATATATGTGTGTATGTTTGTATATGTGGGTACATATGATATAAAATCTTTATACACACTACTAAAAATTAGGGATTTGTACAAAGAAATAAATAAAGGCAAGATGTTAAAAATAATAGAATTGGCTCATTCTATAATTAAAGTTATCAAACTGTCTTTCAATACTCACCCTCCCCTTTAACTCACAGCTGTCACCAGGGATTCTGTTAGAGAGGATACTATTGGTCAATGTGTTAGAGAGGGATCACTATTGGTCAATGTGTTAAGAGAGTGGATCACATTAATATGCAATGATCATATGGTCAAGTATTAAGAGGATCACTATTGTAAAGTGTTACAGAGGGATCACTATTGGTCATGTGTTACAGAGTGATCATATTGGTCAATGTTTACAGAGGGATCACTATTGGTCAATGTGTACAGAGGGATCACTATGGTCAATGTGTTACAGAGGGATCACTATTGGTCAATGTGTTTAGAGGTCATATTGGTAAATGTATTACAGAGGGATCACTATTGGTAAATGTGTTACAGAGGGATTACTATTGGTCAATGTGTTACAGAGGGATCACTATTGGTCAATGTGTTTGAGAGGGATCACTATTGGTCAATGTGGTAGAGAGGGATTACTATTGGTAAATGTGTTAGAGAGGGATATTATGGGAAATGTGTACAGAGTGGATCACTATTGGTCAATGTGTTACGATGGATCACTACGGTAAATGTGTTAGAGAGGGATCACTATTGGTAAATGTGTTAGAGAGGGATCACTATTGGTCAATGTGTATAGAGGGATCACATTGGAAAATGTGTTAGAGAGGGATCACTATTGGTCAATGTGTTAGAGGGGGATCACTATTGGTAAATGTTTTACAGAGGGATCACTATTGGTAAATGTTTTACAGAGGGATCACTATTGGTAAATGTGTTAGAGGATCACTATTGGTAATGTTTTACAGAGGGATCAATATTGGTAAATGTGTTAGAGAGGGATCACTATGTAAAGTGTTAGAGGGGGATCACTATTGGTAAATGTTTACAGAGGGATTATGTTGGTAAGGTTCAGAGGGTCACTTTGGTCAATGTGTTAGAGAGGGATCACTATTGGTCAATGTGTTAGAGAGGGATCACTATTGGTCAATGTGTTACAGATGGATCACTATTGGTCAATGTGTTACAGAGTGATCACTATTGGTCAATGTATACAGAGGGATCACTATTGGTCAATGTGTTACAGAGGGATCACTATTGGTCATGTGTACAAAGGGATCACTATGGGCAATGTGTTACAGAGGGATCACTATTGGTAAATGTATTACAGAGGGATCACATTGTAAATGTGTTACAGAGGGATCACTATTGGTCAATGTGTTTGAGAGGGATCACTATGGTCAATGTGGTAGAGAGGGATTACATTGGTAAATGTGTTAGAGAGGGATCATTATTGGTAAATGTGTTACAGATGGTCACTATTGGTCATGTGTTACGATGGATCACTATGGTAAATGTGTTAGAGAGGGATCACTATTGGTAAATGTGTTAGAGAGGGATCACTATTGGTCAATGTGTTATAGAGGGATCACTATTGGAAAATGTGGTTAGAGAGGAGGATCACTATTGGTCAATGTGTTAGAGGGGGATGACTATTGGTAAATGTGTTACAGAGGGATCACTATTGTAATGTTTACAGAGGGATCACTATTGGTAATGTTTTACAGAGGGATCACTATTGGTAAATGTGTTAGAGGGATCACTGTGGTAAATGTTTTACAGAGGGTCAATATTGGTAAATGTGTTAGAGAGGGATCACTATTGATAAATGTGTTAGAGGGGGATCACTATTGGTAAATGTTTACAGAGGGATCACTGTTGGTAAATGGTTACAGAGGGATCACATTGGTAAATGTTTACAGAGGGACAAATTGGTAAATGTGTTAGAGAGGAATCACTATTGGTAAATGGTTAGAGAGGGATCACTATTGGTTAATGTGTGAGAGGGATCACTATTAGTAAAGTGTTACAGAGGGATCACTATTGGTAAATGTGTAGAGAGGGATCACTATTGGTCAATGTGTTAAAGAGGGATACTATTGGTCAATGTGTAGAGGGTACTATGGTCAAGTTTAGAGAGGGATCACTATTGGTCAATGTGTTAGAGAGGGATCACTATTGGTCAAGTGTTGAGAGGGATCACTATTGGTAAATGTGTTACAGATGGATCACTATTGGCCAATGTGTTACAGATGGATAACTATTGGTAAATGTGTTAGAGGGGATCATTATTGGTAAATGTGTTACAGATGGATCACTATTGGTCAATGTGTTCAGATGGATCACTATGGTCAATGTTAGATGGATCACTATTGGTAAATGTGTTAGAGAGGGTCACTATGGTAAATGTGTTAGAGAGGGATCACTATTGGTCAATGTGTTATAGAGGGATCACTATTGGAAAATGTGTTAAGAGGGATCATATTGGTCAATGTGTTAGAGGGGGATGACTATTGGTAAATGTTTTACAGAGGGATCACTATTGGTAAATGTTTTACAGAGGGATCACTATTGGTAAATGTGTTAGAGGGATCACTATGGTAAATGTTTTAAGAGGGATCAATTGGTAAATGTGTTAGAGAGGATCACTATTGATAAATGGTTAGAGGGGATCACTATTGGTAAATGTTTTACAGAGGGATCACTGTTGGTAAATGTGTTACAGAGGGATCACTATTGGTAAATGTTTACAGAGGGATCACTATTGGTGTAATGTGTTGAGAGGAATCACTATTGGTAATGTGTTAGAGAGGGATCACTATTGGTAAATGTGTTAGAGGGATCACTATTAGTAAATGTGTTAGAGAGGGATCACTATTGGTAAAGGTGTTACAGAGGGATCACTATTGGTAAATGTGTTAGAGAGGGATCACTATTGGTCAATGTGTTAAAGAGGGATCACTATTGGTCAATGTGTTAGAGAGGGATCACTATTGGTCAATGGTGTTAGAGAGGGATCACTATTGGTCAATGTGTTAGAGAGGGATCATATTGGTCAATGTGTGAGAGGGGATCACTATTGGTAAATGTGTTACAGATGGATCACTATGGCCAATGTGTTACAGATGGATAATATTGGTAAATGTGTTAGAGAGGGACACTATTGGTCAATGTGTTAGAGAGGGATCACTTAGATCAATGTGTTAGAGAGGGATCACTATTGGTCAATGTGTTAGAGAGGGATCACTATTGGTCCAGTGTGTTAGAGAGGGATCACTTTTGGTAATGTGTTACAGATGGATCACTATTGGTCAATGTGTTACAGATGGATCACTATTGGTAAAGTGTTAGGGGATCACTATTGGTCAATGTGTTAGAGAGGGATCACTATTGGTCAATGTGTTATAGAGGGATCATTATTGGTCAATTTGTTAGAGAGGGATTACTATTGGAAATGTTTTACAGAGGGATCACTATTGGTAATGTGTTAGAGAGGATCACTATTGGAAAATGTGTTGAGAGAGAGATCACTATTGGTCAATGTGTTAGAGAGGGATCACTATTTGTAATGTGTTACAGAGGGATCACTTGGTAAATGTGTTACAGAGGGATCACTTGGTAAAGTGTTTACAGATGGATCACTATTGGTCAATGTGTTACAGATGGATCACTATTGGTCAATGTGTTGTAGAGAGGGATCACTATTGGTCAATGTGTTAGAGAGGATCATATTGGTCAATGTGTTAGAGAGGGATCACTATCGTCAATGTGTTAGAGAGGGATCACTATTGGTCAATGTGGTAGAGAGGGTCACTATTGGTCAATGTGGTAGAGAGGGATCACTATTGGTCAATGTGTTACAGAGGGATCACTATTGGTAAATGTGTAGAGAGGGATCACTATTGGTCAAGTGTTAAAGATGGATCACTATTGGTCAATGTGTTACAGATGGATCACTATTGGTTCAATGTGTTAGAGAGGGATCACTATGGTCAATGGTTAGAGAGGGATCACTATTGGTCAATGTGTTAGAGAGGGATCACTATTGGTAAATGTTGTTACAGATGGATCACTATTGGCCAATGTGTTACAGATGGATAACTATGGAAATGTGTTAGAGAGGGATCAATATTGGTCAATGTGTTAGAGAGGAGGTGACACTATAGATCAATGTGTTAGAGAGGGATCACATTGGTCAATGTGTTAGAGAGGGATCACTATGGTCCATGTGTTAGAGAGGGATCACTTTTGGTAAGTGTTTACAGATGGATCACTATTGGTCAATGTGTTACAGATGGATCACTATTGGTAAATGTGTTAGAGGGATCACTATTGGTCAATGTGTTAGAGAGGGATCACTATTGGTCAATGTGTTATAGAGGGATCATTATTGGTCAATGTTAGAGAGGGATTATATTGGTCAATGTGTTACAGAGGGATCACTATTGGTCAATGTGTTGAGAGGGATCACTATGGAAAATGTGTGAGAGAGGGATCATATTGGTCAATGTGTTAGAGAGGGATCACTATTGTAAATGTGTTACAGAGGGATCACTTGGTAAATGTGTACAGAGGGATCACTTGGTAAATGTGTTACAGATGGATCACTATTGGTCAATGTGTTACAGATGGATCACTATTGGTCAATGTGTTAGAGAGGGATCACTATTGGTCAATGTGTTAGAGAGGGATCACTATTGGTAATGTGTTAGAGAGGATCACTATTCGTCAATGGTTAGAGAGGGACTATGTCATGTGGTAGAGAGGGGTCAATTGGTCAATGTGTAGAGAGGGATCACTATTGGTCAATGTGTTACAGAGGGATCACTCTTGGTAAAGTGTTTAGAGAGGGATCACTATTGGTCAATGTGTTATAGAGGGATCATTATTGGTCAATTTGTTAGAGAGGGATTACTATTGGTCAATGTGTTACAGAGGGATCACTATTGGTCAATGTGTTAGAGAGGGATCACTATTGGAAAAGTGTTATGAGAGGGATCACTATGGTCAAAGTGTTAAGAGGGATCACTATTGGTAAATGTGTTACAGAGGGATCACTTGGTAAATGTGTACAGGGGATCACTTGGTAAATGTGTTACAGATGGATCACTATTGGTCAATGTGTTACAGATGGATCATATGGTCAATGTGTTAGAGAGGGATCACTATTGGTCAATGTGTTAGAGAGGGATCACTATTGTCAATGTGTTAGAGAGGGATCACTATTCGTCAATGTGTTAGAGAGGGATCACTATTGGTCAATGTGGTAGAGAGGGGTCACTATTGGTCAATGTTGTAGAGGGGATCACTATTGGTCAATGTGTTACAGAGGGATCACTATTGATAATGTGAGAGAGGGATCACTATTGGTCAATGTGTTAAAGATGGATCACTATTGGTCAATGTGTTACAGATGGATCACTATTGGTCAATGTGTTAGAGAGGGATCACTATTGGTCAAGTGTTTAGAGAGGGATCACTATTGGTCAATGTGTTAGAGAGGGATCACTATTGGTAAATGGGTTACAGATGGATCCATATTGGCCAATGTGTTACAGATGGATAACTATTGGTAAGTGTGTTAGAGAGGGATCACTATTGGTCAATGTGTTAGAGGGGATACTAGACATGGTTAGAGAGGGATCACTATTGGTCAATGTGTTAGAGAGGGATCACTATTGGTCCATGGTGAGAGAGGGATCACTTTTGGTAAATGTGTTACAGATGGATCACTATTGGTCAATGGGTGCAGATGGATCACTATGGTAATGTGTTTAGAGGGATCACTATTGGGCAATGTGTTAGAGAGGGATCACTATGGTCAATGTGTTATAGAGGGATCATTGTTGGTCAATTTGTTTAGAGAGGGATACTATTGGTCAATGTGTTACAGAGGGACTTGGCAATGGTTAGAGGGATCACTATTGGAAATGTGTTAGAGAGGGATCACTATTGGTAAATGTGTTAGAGAGGGATCACTATTGGTAAAGTGTGTACAGAGGGATCACTTGGTAAATGTGTTACAGAGGGATCACTTGGTAAATGTGTTACAGATGGATCACTATTGGTCAATGTGTACAGATGGATCACTATTGGTCATGTGTTAGGAGGGATCACTATGGTCACAAGTGTTAGAGAGGGATCACTATTGGTAAATGTGTTAGAGAGGGATCACTATTGGAAAATGTGTTAGAGAGGGATCACTATTGGTCAATGTGTTAGAGAGGGATCACTATTGGTAAATGTGTTAGAGAGGGATCACTA
>JAACNH010004446.1:0-24113 GCA_019447015.1 Hymenochirus boettgeri | reverse complement strand
GAAGGGGGCACCAAATCCTTTAATCTCAGAGAAGAAATCCTGCCACCTTTAACATGTAGATTTTGTCAGTATTCCTCATTAGATGCGGGGTGCCGCCAGAGCCATTGCCAACGAGGCTAGTTTACCAAATAAAATTAGTTTGGGCACACCAGTCTGAGTGAATCAAACTAAATTTATTGTGACGTTTCACCACAATGCAAGTGCCTTTTCAGACAAACTTTAATCGACTCCTATAACTACAGGTAATTTTCGACATTTAATTATACCAATTATTACCAGAAAACTGTCTGCCAAAACCCTCAATATACCACATTGATACTGATTATAATAATTGTACTAGCTATACACACATTAATGCATGCATACACATAACGTAGCACAAAGCATAACCTTTTGTTAATTGTGTTAGGTGCCTATGCTGTTCATAACAAAATAGCCCCGCCTGCTAATAAAATGTATAATATATAAATGATATGTAAACATTTCTGTTTTTAAGCAAAATTTCAATATTAAAATTTAATTGCCAAATTTACTGGGAGTTGGCAAACCTGCAGGTGAAATGTAACATGGCTGGAGAAAGCTGTATGAATAAACATTTGGACAGGAATTATTTGTGAGGAGCACAGGTAAAGCACTGACTCGAGTCATGGGACTCAAGTACAATATTGGAGGTTCAGTAAAGAGAGGGGATTTGGGGTCTTTTAAACAATACAATGTTAAATAGGAATCCATGTAATTGTCTTGTCATAAGTTATTAAGTGGACAAGCAAAATAAACTGCAACAGGAATTTTTTATACTGTTAGAATGAGAGAAGATAGATGGGAAGCAGATGCCAATATTACAAGGTCCGGCAGTCAAACATTCCAATATGAGGAGTTGGTTGAAATTGCAAATTGTTGATGTAGTTAAAGAAGGAACGAAAGTCTGCTAATATCCCTAGGCAGCATGTCAACTGCACAGCATTAGCTGAGGCCACAATGCAACGCACAGGAATCGCACACGATTTTGTGCGCGATTCTTGTGTGTTTTGCGCATATGTTTTTGCCATTTTGTGTTATGGAATGCATGCGTTAACACACCAAAAATGTGAATGCATGCGTTACAAAACGCGAGAGGCATGCTGCAATCGCATACGCATCGGAAAATCGCAGACATTTTTGCGTTCCCGTGATTTCCATTTTACCAAAAATTGCAAACACAGAACGCGAAACGCGCTACTGTGCCTCACTAAATGTGCATATTGTCAACAGAAATAGTGAAAGCTAAAATGGGGACTGGGTTAGGTTAGAAACAGTTTGTGATATCCAAGAGATATCCAGGAGTGTGATATCCAGGAGATGAGGAGATTGGCAAGTCACCTGAGATACATATTTGAATGTTGGGAGTTCATGTGGGAGTGGATATCATCCGTAAAGGAAACAGCAAGGAAACGAGGGTCGCACTCCAAAGTAGATTAACTTCAATTTATTGTAAACCACACATATATGCATAACGTTTCGGGGGGAAACATGCCCCTTCCTCAGGTGATCACCTGAGGAAGGGGGCATGTTTCCCCCCGAAACGTTTGTGATATATGTGTGTGTTACAATAAATTGAAGTTAATCTACTTTGGAGTGCGACCCTCGTTTCCTTGCTGTTTCTATTGATTATGTCCATAAGGGTTGGACTATTCGGAGGAGTGTGTCACCCACAGGTGGACGAGTGCAGATGATCACCTTTATTTTGATTGTATCATCCGTAAACACCTGTTTATGAAGCCAGTTGGTAGTTGAGCCAGGGACAAGGGTTTACTGTAAATAAACGGTTGCACGGAGACATAAGTATTTATAGTTGTCAGAATAAGGATCAAAATACATGGAGAAGACTAGAAGATCTGCTGAAAAATCTATGGTTTTAATATAGCCTACAAGCATACTAGAATAGCCAGTACTAGAAGGTGGGTTAAGAAAATAGAGGAGTATTAGAACATAAAATATACAAGCGTTGATCAGAATGTAGGAGAGACATTTTATTTCCCAAAGTCAGTGTAAAGACAGAGAAGACCCCTAATCATCATCCTAAACTGTGGCTTTGTAACACTATTACTATTCAATGCTGTGGGCTGTGTGATATCAATATAAATGCTATATCACATATATAACATAAAACATATGGTGTGTGTGACAATGTAAGGCTTTCACGTTCAATAAAATATTCTTCCTTTATGTCCACGTTTTCCATATCTCTGTTACTAGAAATCAATGAAATTAAATAAGATTCAGATGAGGCAAAATATAATTAAACATTAAAATATATTGACCTTGAGGTGGTGCAAGTAATGCAAATATAAACTCATCCGTTTTGCTCAAACCTATATACATCAATCTCTTCTATGTGTAGGCCAGAATGATGTGGTTTGCATCTTGACTCGCCTACATTATTCCACATTTTTATAAAAAATATATTTTTTCTCTAAAACACAGATGCCTACACAATTCTATAACAGCCCAATTTTCTATAAGGTTCCCATTCTCTATAGGAGCATGGTTAAATTCCCAGAAGTCTTTGTTCCTGGTTGATCCAGGGATACTTTCCGATTGTGTTTGGAGTCAGGAAGGAATTTCCCCTCTTTTTTAGCTGTTTTTTTTTTTGGCTTCCTCTGGATCAACTGTTAGGTAGGGTTAAAAAAAAAAAAAGAGGGTGAATAGGTGGACTTTGATGGACGTAGTCTTTATTCAATTAATTAAAAAAAAATAATTACCATGTTATTTGCATATTGCTAAGGGAGTTTCAGCACTTTATCTCTCCCTATCCTACTTAATTTATTGGTGATGTCTGTTATAGTAGAGATGGCCGAACTTTCGAAAGTTCAGTCCGTTTTCGAACTTCGAACTATATAGGAAAGTTCGAAAACGGACCCGTTAAAGTCAATGGGAGTCAAATAGTTTTTCGAAAAAGTTTTTAATGAAATACAATTAAAATTATGGTAACTTAATGTAAATGGCTGTGGGACCTGGGAAATGGTCTGGGGAAATGTTCGAATATCCCGGACATTCGAAAAATCAAGTTTTCTCTCACTTCAACGCTATTTTCGAGCTCGTTCGCGCCTAGGTACCATGTACATTTTAACTCGCGGATTTGATGCTCCCGTATAGCTTTAATGGACACTCGCGGATTCCGATGCTCGGGTCGCGTCTAGATACCATGGACATTTGACATTACTCGCGGATTCGATGTTCGTGTATAGGTTTTAATGGACACTTTACTCGCGATTCGATGCTTGCGTTCGCGCATAGATACCATGACATTTTCACACGATAATCGGATGCTCGCGCTATAGGTTTTAATAGACACTTTACCTCGCGGATTCGATGCTCGCGTTCGCGTAGTGATACCATGGACATTTTACTCGCAGATTCGAAGCTCGCATATAGGTTTTAATGAACTTTACTCGCGGATTCGATGCTCGCGTTCGCCCTAGATACCATGGACATTTTTACTCACGGATTCGATGCTTCGTATCGGGTTCGAGTTCTAGTCAATCTCAGTCTATAGCGCCTTCACGCTGCAAAACCAGAGGCCTGCACACACTGAGATGGCTCAATAAAGCCGAAACTGGTCTGTAGTTGGCGCTCGGTTTTGCATTTAGCTTGTGGAATGCTGTTAAAGTCTTTTTAAGATATAGCTTCCTAGAGCTTCCATGGGAACATGGTAATTACCCAGAAGTCTTTGTTCCTTATTGCCTATTCTCTATAGTAATACACGCATGGATCTAATGCTACGGCTATTGGAAATGATGGCCCTGCTAGATGGGATATTCCTAGGGTATGGAACCACGGTTATTATTTATTATTGTTGTTCCATTGAGTTCTCTAATCAGTCCTTCCTCTAAAGGTATTTCTGGGTCTACATTGTTGCAAAAAAAGCTCTCCTCAGCTTCCAGTCATTGAAGCATGAGAGAAGCAGAGTTTAATTATGGAATACTGCATCGCCCTCCTAGTATTCACCCTGTAATATGTCATGCATATTAAGTAGAAAGCACTTCATTTGTGTCGCAGATTCCCATTAGAAGCCTGCCTAATTGAAATAGATACTAGCAATTAACACGCATATTACTTAGCATATAATTACAACCTGTGCAAAATGTTGGGACTTACTAAGCCCCAGCAATCTTTTGTAGTTAAAATGCAAATACATGTGGATGCGTAAAACTGTTTAAAGGGTGTCATTAATATGTTGTAATCCTATTTATGGGTAAACAAAGCTTAAATACTACAATTCTTTATGGTGGATTCAAATTAACATAACATTCTAAATTACAATTATGTAGAGTAAATAATGTAAGGTCTTCTTCTTTTGTGTTATGATTGATAGAGTAATAATATCCATGGAATATTCCTCTCCTGTGTGGTTATTTGACTATGTGTAGAAGTAATAATATCCATTTTTTTTTTTTTTTTTTCCGGAATATTCCCTGTCCGTTGGGTATTGATTATGTAGAGTAATAATATCCATGGTATCTTCCCTCCTGTGTGGTTTTAGATTATGTAGAGTAATAATATCCATGGAATATTCCTCCTGTGTGGTATGATTATGAGAGTATAATATCCATGCATGTATCTTTCTCCTGTGTGGTTATGATTATGTATGAGTAATAATAACCATGGTATTCCTCTGTGTGTTATGATTATGTAGAGTAAAATAACATGGAATATTCCTCCTGTGTGGGTATGATTATGTAGAGTAATAATATCCATGGTATCTTTCTCCTGTGTGGTTATGATTATGTAGAGTAATAATAACATGGTATTTCCTCCTGTGTGGGTATTGATATTGTAGAGTAATAATATCCCATGGTATCTTCCTCCTTGTGTGGTATGATATGTAGAGTAATAATACCATGGTATATCTCCTGTGTGGTTATGATTATGTAGAGTAAGAAATCATGGTATCTTCTCCTGTGTGGTAATGATTATGTAGAGAATAATATCCATGGTATATTCCTCCGTGTGGTTATGATTAGATAGAGTAATAATAACCATGGTATCTTCCTCCGTGTGTGGTTATGATTATGTAGAGGAATAATATCCATGGTAATCTTCCTCTGTGTGGTTATGATTATGTAGAGAATAATATCCATTGGTATATTCCTCCGTGTGGTTATGATTATGTAGAGTAATAATATCCATGGTATCTTCCTCCTGTGGTTATGATTATGTAGAGTAATAATATCCATGGTATTCTTCCTCCTGTGTGGTTATGATTATGTAGAGTAAAAACCATGTACTTTCCTCCTGTGTGTTATGATTATTGTAGAGTAATAATATCCATGGTATCTTCCTCCTGTGTGGTTGATTATTATGTAGAGTAAGAATATCCATGGTATCTTCCTCCTGTGTGGTTATGATTATGTAGAGTAATACATTATTCCTTATGGTATCTTCCTCCTGTGTGGTTATGATTATTGAGTATAGTAATAATATTCCATGGTATCTTCTCCTGTGGGTATGATTATGTAGAGTACTAATATCCATGGTATGTCCCTCGTGTGTTAGGTACCCGAGCTATGCGCCACGTGAGTAAGTGGGTGATGAAGGAGAGTAATTAATGCTCGTTCCCTTGTGGGATCTCTATATTATGTAGAGTAATAATACCAGGTATCTTCCTCCTGGTTGGTTATGATTAGTAGATAATAATATCCATGGTATCGTCCCCTGTGTGGCTTATGATTATGTAGAGTAATATAATTCCATGTATCTTCCTCTGCTGTGGTTATGATTATGTAGAGTAATAATATGCATGGTATACTTCTCCTGGTGTTATGATTATGTAGAGTAATAATATCATGGTATCGTCTCCTGTGTGGTTATGGTTATGTAGAGAATAATAGCCTGTATCTCTCCTGTGTGGTTATGATATGCTGAGTAATATCCATGTATCGATCTCTCCTGTGTGTATGATTTGTAGAGGATAAATCCATGGACTTCTCCTGGTGAGTTGAGAATAATAGCATGTACTTTCCTTGTGTATGATAGGAGTTAATTCATGGTACTCTTTGCTGATAGTAGAATATTCTAAATGCAGCATCTAAGTAAGAATGATATTTGCACTAATCCTTGGTTTATTACATTCAGTACAAGCAATGTAAAATAACTTTAATAAGCACTGTGCACATATTAAAGATTAAAAGCAAGGCCTCACTAAACATAACACATGAATCGTGAAATGTTAATTAAATATAAATATTGCACGATTCATCTGCACGATAGTACCAAAAAGGGTGATCGCATGTATTTCATAATGAATATTAACTATAAACAATCTCCCTCATATCAAACCAGAGTAATATTGCAACGCCCTGTGTTAGCATGAGAGATCACATACAATGATTTCGTTATCTGCATCCTACAGTAAAACTGGAATTTATTGTTGAAATTAAAAAAAAATTAGATTTCAGGTGTTGTGCTGGTTATATAAGGTAATATTGCTAGAAAGGAACTGACTGATTTGAACATTCATATTATTCTCGCTGACTAAGCCTATGTAAACCATATGTAACCGCTACAATTCATGGGTGAAACAAATATACAGATTCATTCCAATACCATCAAACATAGTAATTCTAGGACTGGCTCTGAACTGCACTAACCATGTAAATAATAATGATTTGTTAGCTGCTTTAAGAGTTTCAATCTCATTCAATTTCTTTTCATTATATAAGTAAGCTCTAGAGGTTTTATATGTAATTCAAAGAGATACTAATAATAAAACAAAACGTTATATTTACAAACAATTTATAGGTTTTTAAAATTAGGGTTTTTTTTTAAAGACAGAATTTCCTACCCTTTAAATCATTGTTATGACAGAAACACGATCTGACCAATAAAGAATTTCATATTTAAAGGGTGAATAAGGCAAGTTGTTGTACTTACCAGCATTTAATTCTTTTGCCAACTGAGTGTGGACAGAGAGTTACTAACATTTCAGGAGATGTTGCTTGTCCTCTCAACAGTTACAAGAGTAAATCCAATGAGGCAGAGAAGACACGGACATCACTGCCAATTGACTAATTTGTTCGAGTTAATCACAATGCTGAAGTCAAATCAGGGGTAAACTGCTTTACAAAAGGGAGAACTTACTTCTACTGCTGCCGTTTTCACCCAAGTGTTCCAAACTGAAACCAGATTTAATGTCAGATCACCAGGTTCGAATCCAAATGAAAATTGTATTAATATAATATTAATATTGGTTTCCAAACAGAAAAATAAATCTCATAATTGTTGCATCTTACAGAAATATTAGTAAATATATTTCTGAGAAAAACATTTTTTTTTGTAGAAAAAGTTTGGATTTTTTTGCGGCTAAAATCTTTTGTGGTGTGTGGTGGTGTTATGACGTAATTATAACAGTAATCTCCAGAAAATGCACACACATATGGATGCTCTTTCTGTAGCCGACTCTAATACGCATCTGCAGCCTCTTTCCTAATCCAGATTAGAGGATTATCATAAAGTGTCCATTCTGGAAATAGTAACTTTGTTATATTAGCTAAGGGGTTATGGCTCCTACTGTTGGAATATTTCTCTTTATTTTTATAGCTTGCCTTTAGTTTTTACTTATAGATTTGGTGACAATATTGTGAGAACAAGCTCTCTTGGTCAGTGGCGTAACTAGAATCACTGGGCCCGCCATCAAACTATGATGGGGCCCCCTCTCCCTGCTTCAACTACAGTGGTTTTCTGGGAGGATGCTATATCGTCATAGGGAAACAGGAAGATAAGGTCCTGGTTTAGGGCCCTCCTGCATGTGCAGGGTCTGCTCTCCCTTGTAGTTTACATCCTTGCTCTTGGCTGGATACATGTAAATAGGATTTTCAATAATCTCACAGACATTTCTCATATACAAATGCTCTGCAAACACCAGAGACTGCGTGTTAATTTAAAGGAGAACTAAACATTTAGTATTATATAAGGGAAGAAGAATTGTTGTATTATTCCCTTAATGTTTTAATATTACAAGATAGATTTCCTATAATACAAATCCTTACAGTACTGGGCAACCCTAACTGCAGCTTCTCTTACTTTAGCATCCAGAAAATATAAATCTTTAAAGCTATACGACATCAATTCAGGTGCAGACTGTTCCTATAATCCTACTAAATTATGTACTGAATACAGATATAGAAATTGGCAGTAATTAAGTCGTTATTTAGCGAAAACCTATCTCCTTTCAGGGATTTTATAAAACAAAAACATTTTAGGTATAGACATCATTGTAATCAGGTTAATTTCCAATAAATACACCCCCAATACTTTAACTGCCCTAAAACCGTGTACTAAAAATGAATACTTTTATGGATTAGCAGTCATTAATGAGTAAAATTGCTCTGCCTTGCTTATACACCATAAAAAAACAATTACCAATCGGGGGAAGTCAGTTTCCTGCTTCAAAAAATAATCCCTATATAGGGCAAGAGGGGTAACACATGGCTCACATAAGGAACCAGTGGGACTCACAGCAAGCTAGAGACATTATGCAGTGCCAGCTTAAGCAGATGGAGCAGAATGGCACCATGCAGAGGAAGGTTATTATCCCTTTGCTGAGATGTAATTCTTGACATTAGGCGTGGCTAAAGTATAAGTGAGCTTCTCTATTTAGAAAGGTGCAGGTTTAAGTAATTAAGAGGTAGCTAGCTGTACTGCTGGTTTGCCAACCAATTAGACAAGGTAAAAAATTACAAAATACAATTCATGACTGGGAGTATTAATGTCCATCACCAACATTCTTCCTAGGGATTTTTTTAGCCTCGGAGATAGCAACCTTACCTTGCTGATTTATATTACCATTATGTTTTTATATTTTTGTTATAAGTGTAGCTCGGAAGGGGGAAGTAAAACACTAAACTGCAGATATGGTACATACTGTAGATATTTCCTTATATATGGTTCCCAGATTCTCCCCTTAAGGTAACTGTGGTCTAAATTCTTCCAATATAGTAAGAATTTTTAAAAAGCTCCCATCATACCTTCAAAATAAAACCTAAATCATATATCTAGCTAAACTTGTGAGAAGTTATTGCTGGAAAGGTTCAGCAATATTATTTTCCTACTTAAACACTTCCTGTTTTCGCATGTGACCAGTGTGAGGTAGTCATTGACCAGCCTGTCTGCTTAATAGGCTCCCCTTCTCAACTTCAATATTTTCCCCAGGTACTTCCTGATTAAGTCTTTACTGGCATGCTTCTCCACCAGGGTTGGAGGAGTGGGCAGAGGTAAGATGATAAAGCCAGAGATGTGATTGTCAGCCATTATAAAGGAATACTGCAGGCTTTCATTAACCCTAACTTGTTTGGAGACCACAGGTGCCCTTAAGCTGTTTTAAGATGCTAGCCACAAGGGTAGGAGGTCCCTGCCCCGTAGAGCTTACAATCTAGTTAGGTGGGTAACATACAGATAACAATAGAATGGTTATAAGTGCTGGAGTGAGAGGAATACAGTGCAGGGGTGGAGGGTGACTTTTGAATAGGAAGGATAAGAAAGTATCATTGCCCCAAATATGTTAGGCCTGCCCCTTTCCACGTCCCTGGCCACTCCCCCATATATTAAAGCAATATGCAGTGAGTGTCAGTGCCATTGGTAGTGAGGTGCAATTTTTTAAGCCACACCCCTTTCATGTCCCCCCAAGGCCACACCCATTTTGTATTTTACACAACATAAAGTGATAGTTTAAATATTTATGATTTACACAAAATGCTTGGCACACAGAAATGGGCAATATTCTTGGCACAGAAATGGGCAAATAATTGGCACACAGAATGGGCAATAATATGCTTGGCACAGAAATGGACAATATGCTTGGCACACAGAAATGGGCAATAATATGCTTGGCAAGAAATGGGCAATATGTTTGCACACAGAAAGGGGCAATAATATGCTTGGCACAGAGATGGGCAATAATATGCTTGGCACAGAAATACTTGGCACACAGAAAGGGCAATAATATGCTTGGCACAGAAATGGGCAATATGCTTGTGCACACGAAATGTGCAATAATATGCTTGGCACACAGAAATGTGGAGCAAAGATCCAAAAATAGCAGACGGAGGAGAGGACACATAATTTAGAGTCATCCCGAGGACTAAGATCTGCATGCAGATGGATTCCACTTTATTTTGGAAGTAACAAGAAAAGAGATGATCAATGCACATTCCTGGGCCCCATATATCATAATATCTATGCTAGCGCAAACAGTAAAAATGTAGGGTTTTAGTTACAATTTTTGCATAAAAGTGAAAGCCTTCCAACCACGTCAGGTAACCCCAGTTAGGAAGTCTAACGTTACTTGGGTCATTTATCTGGGCTGACACTTCCTGCTTGGTTGCATTTTTGGGAAGGTTGTATTCCTGACCTTGCATTGGATTAGTATATACGGCTATCACTTCCCCCTGCCTACTGGCTTTTAAAAGGAGGGAACAGGCCTTTCATCCAATGCTAGTATTCAAGGAATAAGACCTCCAATAAAGGGACATGTGGGAGTGCTACTACCACATGGAAGCTTGGTCAATCTTCCTGGCAGAGAAGCTCTGCTACAAATATACACAAAAGGGGGCTGTGGGAGCATCCTGTGGCAAAATTACTTTATAACAAATAGTGGAAGTGCTACTGATCTGACCAAAACATTAGAACAAACAAAGAAAAGGATGATCAATGCACATTCCGGGCCCCATATACCATAATATCTATGCTAGTGCAAAAAGTAAAAACATGGGGGTTTTAGTTACAATTTTATGCATAAAAGTGAAAAAAACCTTCCAACACGTCAAGGTAACCCCAGTATGGAAGGTCCTACCAATTTACCTTGGGTCATTTATCTGGAATGACAACCCTTATGTTGAAGTAATGCGCAGTCCTGAGAAAGTTCGGAGAAGAGAGGGAGAGAGCAAGCAGAGGCGCAGAAGGGAGTGAATGAGATGGAGAACAGGCAACATGGGTTAGATTTGTTATTTATAAGTTTCCGGTAATAGTTTTGTTTTTCCAGCAGGAGTCCAGAGCCGAGACATTGTAGCATGAACTTGAAGGGGGGGAAATTCCTTTGTGATAATCGGAAATATTATGTATAATATGTATAAACGCCAAATTTATTTCCAATATCAATAACCTGCAACATTCTTTATTTTGGAACTCAATTTTTTTTAAAAACTATCCAATGTGAAACTCTATTACCATGTCCAATGGAAGACAGTTTTCATAGATTTACCATTCTTACAGTGAAAAACTCTCTTGCAACTTGAAGACTAAACTATTTTCTTCCAATCTAAATGGGAAATAAAAACTCCAGACAATTTTGCCCCAATAGAAAGAGCACATTCACAAAGATACAAAAAGCGTGTTCTCACCTCCCTTTGCTATGGATGCTGGGTAAGTAATTTAGGGAAAATAGCCTGTAGGGGTTAGAGGTCAGCTCCCATAATTCACCTATTGGGGAACACTCAGCTAAGTGTATGCAGTACACTTCACAGGAAGCTGCAGTTTTGTTTCCTTTTGCTTCCAGTTAGCGTGACTTTAATGCCATATACTTGCCAGGAAGTCTGGGTAAATCTTCCGCTTGATATATTGGAAATATCAATATATATTTAAAGTTTCTGAATTATGGTAAAAAAGGAGGCCCTCCTAGTATGCTTATAGCAGTTCCAGTGAAGAACTCGGTTGGACACTGCACCTACTGGGCCTAGGCCCCTGATCGATGTGACTTTTTCCATGGGTATTGAATTTGAGTTTTAAAACGTGCAGCACAGACACACACTTCCCTTCCAAAATGCAGCCGTTCAAGCCAAATTAAAATTTTACACATAAACTTTCCTTTCTAGTTTCTGTTCCAATACAAGGGAGGGAGAACTGGGGGCTAGAAAGGATAGGCAGGTGGTAGTGGTAGGGGACTCCATTATTAGATGGGTAGATAGAGTAATTGGTGCCAATGACAGTTAGAGGTGGAGGTGAGGTCCTTAAAAATGATTCCGAGAATTGAGGGCCAAGTTAAAAGCAAGGACTCATGGTTAGTGATTTCAGAAATACTACCACAGCCGTGCTACGCTAGAGAGGAAACGGGAGCTCAGGAGTATAATTTGCGTGGCTAAGGAGTGTGGTAAGGAGATGGGGTTGGGTTTTTTAAGAAACTGGGCTGACTTTTCGTTGGCTTTAGTAGAGACGGATTGCACCTCAATGGTGATGGTGACAACTGTTTTGGGGGAGAAGATGGCTAGGGGGTTGGAGGAGATTTTACTAGGTATGGGGGGAGGGTATGTTGAACTACACAGGGGTAGATAGAGAAGTTAGGGATCAGGGGGCTATTACACAACGGAGGATGGAGAAGGGGAGAGGGGAGCATAGAGGATAAGGAGGCATGTACGACCATGTATGGAAGTAAATCAATTGATAATCTAAAATGTATGTTACAAATGCAAGAAGTCTGGCTGGAAAAAACAGGGAACTGAAATAATAGCTTTAAAGGAAAGTATGATTTAATGGTATGCAGAATCATGGCTAATGATTCACATGACTGGACAGTAAATATTGAAGGATACTCTTATTTAGACGAACAGAGTTAATAAGAAAAAGAGGAGGAGTATGTATGTATATTGAATTGAAGCCAAATTTAAAAGATGGAATAGATGGGGGGAGTAAACGATACGGCGAGAAACAATATGGGTGGAGCTGTGTACAGGAAGCAAGAAGGTAGGTAAATTAATTGTTGAGTATGTTATAAGCCGCCAAATGCCAGGGAAGAGGTGGGAAATGAATCTCAATAGCAGTTGGCGAAGGCTGCTGGTATGGGGCATGTTCTGGTTATGGGGGATTTTAACTACCCTGACATAGATTGGAGTAATGGAACTGCCAGCACCTCAAAAGGTATAAAGTTCTTAAATGTTCCTATATTAGCATTATCTTTCACAGATAGTAGAAGTTTCTACTAGACAGAATGCGTTGTTGGATCTGGATATCTAATAACCCTGAGCTCATTTTGAAGGTATGGGAAGTTGGGATAGTGAGTGACCATGATATAGTGTCATTTAATATGGTTGCAAAAAACTAAGTGCACTGGGTTACAAAAAACTTTTAACTTTAGGAAAGCGAATTTATGCTGTTAAGGAATCACTCTGCTCATAGACTGGGGGAGGGAATTGTTTCTAGGTAAAGATGCAGAGCAGAGTGGACCACTTTAAAGGGATATTTACTATGACATTTCTAAATCTGTATCTTTAGGGAACAAATGTAAAATATTAGGTTCACTCCTGCATGGCTTAATGCTGTAATAAAGGGCCCTATTTATAAAAGATCGGTATCGTATCGTAAAATACCGATCGTTATGTAAAATAACGACGGGGTTTTTACCGATAACGACCGTTATTTACCGATAACGACCGTTATGTACGAATCGTTAAAAACCGGTCGTTAACGGTAAATACCGGTCGTTATTTACCGATAACGACCGTTATTTTCGATATCGGTAAATACCGGTCGGTATTGGTAAAATACGACCGTTATTTACCGATAACGGTCGTTATCGGTAATACCGGTCGTTATCTGAAAAACCCGGTCGTTATTTACGATAACGATCGGTATTTTACGATAACGATACCGATCTTTTATAAATAGGGCCCAAGAGTGCAAGAAAGCAATATAAACTAGCTAAAATAGAAAATGAAATACGGATTGCCGAAAACAAGCAAGTCCAACCCCAAAATGTTTTTTAAGTATATAAATGGTAAAAAGATGAGGACTGAGAATGTGGGACCATTAAATAATGGGGCTGAGATGGTTGTAGAGGATGCCGAAAAGGCTAATCTGCTAAACGTTTTTTTATATCGGTTTTACTGTTGAGAATCCTTGTCCTTACAGCAGGGATTGTAATAATATGCAGGGAAGAGTATTCACATTGGCTAACAGAGGATATGGTACGGAAACAATTAGACAAAGTTAATATCAATAAAGCCCCAGGACCAGATAGATTGCATCCTCGGATTTTAAAAGGCTTGGTTCATTTTATTAGACCACTGTTTCTCATCTTTTCAGATTTGCTTTGGTCTGGGGATGTGCCGCTGGATTGGAAAAAGCCAATGTAATACCAATATTCAAAAAAAGGTAGTCGTTCACAGCCTGGTAACTATAGACCTGTAAGCCTAACATCAGTGGTGGTAGGAAGGTGCTGGAAACTTGTTACGGGATCTATCCTTGACTTTGTCTCCAGAGATCATCTTATTAGTACTAGTCAGCATGGATATATCTGTTGTATTCAATAGATCAACTGGACTTGAAGTTTAGTTCTTGAAGACGTTTCACTAGTCATCCGACTGGCTTTCTCAATTCAGAATGACTTGTACAAGAATCTGTGGCAATTATGTACCCTGGAAAATCCCAATTAGCATATCACAGCCAGGTGTTAAGGGCGTGATTAGATAGTGACTAAGAGGTGTTATAGGAACGCCCAGAGTAAGGTGTCAACAGCATTGTACATGGCAGACAGATGGTGTGCGAACCCCCCCACCTCTATTTAGGCTTGGTTTCTTATTTTCACATAAATGGCCTCCTAACACCTCTCTTGAACCAGTCCCGTTCCTTTGCCAATATGTTAACATTACAATCTTCAAAGGTATGTCCTTTATCCTTAAGATGCAGGTACACGGCTGAGTCCTGACCCGAGGAATGGCTCTTCTGTGCTGGGCCATACGTTGATGCAGTTGTTGTTTGGTCGCCCCCACATACAAATCAGAGCATCTTCACTGCACTGCACTGGTATATGATGTCACTTTTCTTGTGTGTTCGGTATTGAGTCTTTCGGATGATCCGTGTTTTGCCTATAGAATCCACCAGAAGGAAGTTACAAGCTTTCACAGAAAACATTAATGTGGTAGACCAAAAATCAAATTTACAAGGGGAGAGGTACAAAACAACAAACTGGCTTTCTGGACTGCTTGGTAGAAGTCAGGGAGAATGGTAAACTGAAGTAGAGGTTTACAGAAAACCAAACACACAAGATCAGTATTTGATGTTTGACTCCGCCCACCTTTAGTCACAAGCTGGGGGTCACAGAACCCTGCAACACAGAGCTGAGAACATCCCCATAGCACAGAGGGAAGGTAAAGAAATGAAACATCTCAGAGGAGCCCTTAAAACTTGTGGATATCCAGACTGGGCCTTTGTCAAAAGAAGCAGAAGGAAAGAAAAGAACACGAATACCAACAGTAAAGGGGAAAAGCAAGACAGGAGAAAGAACATGGTCATCCCATATGTAGCAGGGGTCTCCGAGAAATAAGAAGAGTTTTAAAAAAACACCGTATCCCTGCCTGCTTTAACCGAGCAACACGCTGAGGCAGCAATTGGTACATCTGAAAGACCCAATACCCAAACACAAGAAAAGCGACATATATACGCAGTGCAGTGCAGTGGAAGAATGCTCTGATTTGTATGTGGGGAGACCAAACAACAACTGCATCAACGTATGGCCCAGCACAGAAGAGCCCATTCATCCTCGGGTCAGGACTCAGCCCGTGACCTGCATCTTAAGGATAAAGGACATACCTTTGAAGATTGTAATGTTAACATATTGGCAAAGGAACGTGACTGGTTCAAGAGAGGTGTTAAGGAGGCCATTTATGTGAAAATAAAGAAACCAAGCCTAAATAGAGGTGGGGGGGTTCGACACCATCTGTTGCATGTACAATGCTGTTTTGACACCTACTCGGGCGTTCCTATAACACCTCTTAGCACTATCTAATCACGCCTTAACACCTGGCTGTGATTGCTAATTGGGATTTTCCAGGGTACATAATTGCCACAGATTCTTGTACAAGTCATTCTGAATTGAGAAAGCCCGTCGGATTACTAGCGAAACGTCTTCAAGAACTAAACTTCAAGTCCAGTTGATCTAATTGAATTACAACAGATTATACCATGACCTGGATGAATGAGAAACTCATAAGCATAGTCAGCAGTATTATGAGAAATGATCATGCCAAACAAATTTAATTGTTTTTTTGTGAAGAGAGCGTGTAAGAAGTTAGATTCAGGCACAGCAGTGGATGTGGTATATTTGGATTTTGGAAAGCTTTTGATACTGTGCCACATAGGGACTAATGTATAAACTGAGGACTGTTGGCCTTGAAGAAAACATTTGTTCATGGATAGAGAAACTGGTTATTGGATCGTAAACAGAGAGTGGTGGTTTAATGGAGCTACATCTATGTGGGCTAAAGTTCTAAGCGGAGTGTCTCAGAATTTTTGTACTGGGGCCGCTTCTTTTTAATCTGTTTATAAATGACTTAGAAGAGGGCATTGAGAGCAAGGTCTCGGTGTTGCTGATGACAATAAACTATGCAGAGCTTTGGAAACTTCAAATGATGTGCAAGTGCTGCAAGCAGACCTAGATAGATTATCAAATGGGCAGCAGAATGGCAGATGAGATTCAATGTTGATAAATGTAACGTGATGCATTTGGGATTTAATAATCCCTGTGCACCTACACCAAAATAACTCTGTGTTAAGTGCATCTGTAATGGAAAAAGATTGGGGTTTGGTTGATAAAAGACTTAGCTATAGCAATCAATGCCAGGTAGCAACGGCTAGAGCTAGCAGATATTGTCTTGTATAAAAGGGGAATAGATTCAAGAGAGAAAATATATATTCTCCCCTTTTACAAGGCACTGGTAAGGCCTCATTTGGAATATGCGGTGCAGTTTTGGAATCCCATATACAAAAGGGACATCTTGGAAATTGAGGCAGTTCAGAGAGGGCAACTAAATTAATAGGGGAATGGAGGGGCTTGAATATGCAGGCAGATTAGACAAGTTAGGGCTGTTTACATTGGAGAACGACGTTTGCGTGGGGACATGATAACCTTTACAAATATATAATGGGCCATACAATGAACTCTCTGGTGCATTGTTCACTAATAGGTCATATCAGAGGACACGTTGACATCCTTTAAGGTTGGAAGAAAAGAAGATTCATCTTCAGGTTAGGAAAGGTTTCTTTACAGTGAGAATGGTGAAACTGTGGAACTGTCTTTCAGCAGATGTGGTAATGGCAAGTTCATTGAATAGCTTTAAAAAAGGCCTGGATAAGTTTCTAAAACTAAAAAATATTGAGAATTACTGGTATTAATGCATATAGATCTGGTTGATCCAGGGATACTTTCCGATTGCCGTTTGAAGTCGGAAGGAATTTTTCCCCCTTTAGCTGGGGTTTTTTGCCTTCCTCTGGATCAACTGTTAGTGGGGTTAAAAAACAAAAAAAGAGGTGAATAGGGTTGAATTGATGGACGTATGTCTTTATTCAACCTCAATTACTATGTTACTATGTTTGTCTTTTAAAAGAAATGATGGTTCTCTTTTGCTGTGGGGGGTTCTCATTCATCCAGTTCATGGATATCTGTTATATCAGTTAGATAACTGGACTTAAAGGGAAGTTCAGTGCAAATACATTTTCAATCCAATGAGCTTACCTGCCCATTCAACATTTGTCTGTGGCAAAATAAATGCAACCGAAATACTGACTTCTGTTTGTAGGACCCTAATAAAGAAGCTGTTATGGTTTTACACTTGACCCAGCCCCGGTGGATTCAGTTGCTCAGTAGAGATCTGAGCATCTTTGACCCATCCAACAGCCAATCAGTAGAAATTACTGTTAGGAACATTCCAAGGATGTGGTGCATCCTGGGGGAAAAAAGTGGTTGGAACCGAAATGGCAGCTCACTAATGTCAACGGCAGGGGAAACCATTGGTATAAAATCAACTGATTTTTCAAAACGGTAGAAAATATGTAGAATAGCTAGGTATGCATAATACAACCAAGAATTTTTAAAATATGATATTTTCCGCCGAACTTTCCCTTAGACTTAAGTTCTTGAAGACGTTTTGCTAGTCATCCGACTGGCTTTCTCAATTCAGAATGACTTGTACAAAAATCTGTTGGCAATATATGTACCCTGGAAAGTCCCAATTAGATACCACCTGGCTGTGATATGCAATTGGGATTTCCAGGGTACTTATATTGCCAACAGATTCTAGTACAAGTCATTCTGAATTGAGAAAGCCAGTCGGATGACTAGAGAAATGTCCTCAAGAAGTAAACTTCAGTCCAGTTGATCAACTGAATACAACTGATGATTCTCTATTGCAAGCACTAGAAAGCATATGGGTTACCTGTGTGTTGATACCTTTATGGAAACCCTAACTACTATGTGTTTATACTTCTGGTCTGTACATGTCACTATAATTCATTTCACCTATTTATAATTAGCTTTAAATAAACATGTCAAAAATGCTCTGATATTTCACCTTCCTGCTTATAAATATGCCTCTAAATTCCACATATACATTAGAGTTTTATTTGCTAAATACCCCCCTTGAATGTTGGCAAATTTTGCTTGCAGCCCTGTCTGGTAATGGCCGAGCTAGAGAGCAATCTCTCTCTTAACGCAATGTAAAAGGCGAAGTTGTCAGTGAAAATCACCTTTACTACCACCGCACAGTTCCGCAGAGATACATTCGCGGGTGAAAACAAGCGGTTTTATGTAAATACAGCAAAAATAGCGATTGTTTATAAATATGCCCCATAGATGTGTAGCAGACCTAATGAGAGAGAAGTCAACTACACTGTGTCTCTCTAACACACACACTTACAAATCGAAAGTACAAAAAATAAAAACAATCATAAAAATACATTTTTACTTGATCAAAGTTTGAAATCACTTGACAAAGATCCGTTTGGGGATTTTAACTGCTGGAATAAACACTTCTTGTTTAAAGCAGTATACTGCGTGGCGTCCCCTTCCTTTAAGCTAGGTGCACATGATACAATATTTGGCCTGACCAACCAACATTTCAGTGTTTGGTCGGTTGACTCAAATTATTTATGGCGCTTTTTGTGGCCGCAACCGATCACCGACTGTTCGTTCGTCCAAATCGGATGAACGAATGATCGGACAGGTCTGTAAATCACAACCAATCATGTGGTCCTCTATGGACACAGCACTTTTGCCACGACCAACAGTCCTTCCTCCGACCGACCGGTTGAAGTCTCGAACAGTCGGTCAGGAGGAAAGATTGTATAGCGTGTACCTAGTTTTACTTTCTATATTGCCTATTACTGCTGGGAACGGAGCAGTAGAGAGCGAGACCCAACTACATGCCTGGCAGGAATTGTGCACTCTACATAGCAAAGTTTGAAATTGACATGCCATATTCATCACAAAGACTTTCTTTCATATTAAAACTCACATTGCATGCAGACAAATACATTGCTCCCATAGCATGATGCCTTCGAAAATGTGGCATTTTAAGCCAAATTCAAATTTTATATTTAAACTTTGCCTTTTTAGTTAGGATCTATACTGTATATTGTGAATACCTTTGGACATTCTAGTGCTTTAGAGTTCCTGTTAACTAATACACAATAATAAGAATTACAATGAACAAAAAAACATTTTCTTCTTACCATTTTTGAAAAGAAAAATACTCAAAAAATACTTTAGTTTCATCTGATATTGTAAAACGTTAGGGGCAAGCTTTTAACCAGCAACTCTCAGTAACATTCAAGTAAAATTTCACTGTGCATCACCAGTACAAATTAAGATTTTTGTAAGCCGTGTCTGAACCCTCTAGTGGCATTCTCTTTTATGAACTGGAGGAATGTATTTTTCCATAATGCATTGAAACAATTTCTCAATGTTACCTGATTTCCTAGTTCTGATTACCTGGTTAGCTAAAAAAATATCAGTCACAGTGATTAGTAAATCAGTAAATAACGCTACCGTGATGGCATTGTACAAGTATCAACCTTTATATTTACAGGAATGCAGTGGTCTGGGGTTGAAGGTGGCATTGCATTTATATACATATACCATGTACATGTGTAAGAAAATCCATTGAGGATAATTTAACAAACTTATACCTTAATAATTAATCACTAATAGATAAATTCCATTATTTACTATCGGTACAAATACAATGATAACTAAACATATCATATAATGATTCAGATGCACACTATCATTAATGTTTTATTCACACAAGGTGGCTGGTCTCAATTTCCCTAGTGGTTTTTCTGGTACTGAATGGGCTTTTCAGAATCCAAAACAAATTGCAGTGTAAACTTGGCTGGAACATTATTACAAATAAACAAAATAATAGAACTAACTAAAATCCCTTTATACGAGTCCAAGGAACAATTTAAAAACTAATATAAAAAGTTATGGCAGACGCCACATTGGATACCACATGCCAGTGGGACCATAGCGCAG
The DNA here is from genome assembly GCA_019447015.1 of Hymenochirus boettgeri. NCBI lineage: Eukaryota > Metazoa > Chordata > Amphibia > Anura > Pipidae > Hymenochirus > Hymenochirus boettgeri. The sequence continues at coordinate 3,838 of JAACNH010004446.1, read as the reverse complement.
CGTACCTGACACAGAATTTATATTTGCACATTTTTACCTTTATTATTATGATTCTGTAGAGCTGGTATCAGTAGGGTAGGGTTTTAACTTTTTATATTAGTAGAATATTGTTATTTGATTACACATAGTTTAAAGGGTAAGTCCATCGTTTTATTTAACTTTCTTGTTACTCTTTAGCTGATGAACAGGAGGTAAATGTGCTATGTGTTACCTTCTGTTCTTCAGTAAAACCTGCAGGTTCGTTCCAGTGCCACTGAAGGACTCTGACGACACTGACAGTCTCTGACGCATCCACGGGCCTTTGCATTGTGCGTGCAGGCGCACTCAGTGCAAAGGAGACTGTCAGAAGCCGGCACTGGAACAATCCGCAAGGAAAGTTTCTCCTAATCTCCTGCGGTTTTACTGAAGAATGGGAGGTAAGACACAGCACGTTTACCTCCTGTTCTTCCGTTAAACAGGAAATCAATGGACAACCATTTAGTACCAAGTCCTCAGAGAGTATTCTGGACGGATTGGCAAAAATTGTATCTTTCCAACTCACCTGCATATGTTATTGGACTTAATGTTAGATTTTCTTGGCAGGAGAACAACTATATGATATATCTGTGTATTCAATGGATTAACTGGACTTGAAGTTTAGTTCTTGAAGACGTTTCGCTAGTCATCCGACTGGCTTTCTCAATTCAGAATGACTTGTACAAGAATCTGTGGCAATTATGTACCCTGGAAAATCCCAATTAGCATATCACAGCCAAGTGTAAGGGCGTGATTGGAAAGCGGCTAAGAGGTGTTATAGGAACGCCCAGAGTAAGGTGTTAAAACAGCATTGTACATGGCAGAACAGTTGGTGTCGAACCCCCCCACACCTCTATTTAGGCTTGGTTCTTTATTTTCACATAAATGGCCTCCTTAACACCTCTCTTTAACCAGGTATGTTCCTTTGCCAATATGTTAACATTACAATCTTCAAAGGTATGTCCTTTATCCTTAAGATGCAGGCACAGGCTGAGTCCTGACCCGAGGAATTGGCTCTTCTGTGCTGGGCCATACGTTGATGCAGTTGCTGTTTGGTCTCTCCCACATACAAATCAGAGCATTCTTCACTGCACTGCACTGCATATATGGTCGCTTTTCTGTGTTTTGGTATTGGGTCTTTCGGATGTACCAACTGTTGCTCAGTGTGTTGTTCGGTTTAAAGCAGACAGGGATACGGTGTTTTTGGAAAATTCTTCTTAATTTCTTGGAGACCCCTGCACATATGGGAGCCTAAATAGAGGTGGGGGGGTTCGACACCAACTGTTGCCATGTACCATGCTGTTTGACACCTTACTCTGGGCGTTCCTATGACACCCCTTAGCCACTATCCAATCCGCCCTTAACACCTGGCTGTGATATGCTAATTGGGATTTTCCAGGGTACATAATTGCCATAGATTCTTGTACAAGTCATTCTTGAATTGAGAGATCCAGTCGGATGACTAGCAAAACGTCTTCAAGAACTAAACTTCAAGTCCAGTTGATCTAATTGAATACAACAGATAGATAGGGCATGTCCACCCTTAAAACAAAAACGGTTCAATTGGCAGTCACCTCCCCATCCCCATCTGATTATATTTGCACTTTATTACCTACATTACTAACCAGATATATAAGGATCTTATTGTTCTCATTCTGACAAAGTAGCTGCCCACCCCTCTCCATGCAGTCAATCAAAGGCTGTGACTGCGACATCACAACCAATGATTGACTGCTGTTTCACCTGCTGCTTCCTCTGCACATGTCAAGCTTATTAAAAGCTCATTGAGCAGAGGGAAGAGACAGATACCTCTGCCAGAAAGGAACATAAATTATCATTTAATATCTGGTTATAAATACATGTAATAAACTGGAAAAAATAGCAGTGTGGTTGCAGACAGATAACTGACAAGTTATCAGTTTTTTGTTTTAAGGTTGGACATGCCCTTTATGTCAAGCTGTGATAGATGCAATGTGGACTCTCCAGCTAGGCTGGGTCAGGGATGAACATATTTGTCCTTTTATCTATTGCAGGATGCATCTCCCAGGATTCCTCTGACAGGATAATGGGAATGTGGTGAGTGTATTCTGCAGCAGATGAAAGAATAAGCTGCTTTCTGTCTATTAATAAAAGAAATAATGTAAATTAAAAAAAAAAAAGAATTCAAAAGAAAAGTGTCTGGGATCAGGTATCCATCTTCTGCTGCCTGCCTGGTAAACTGCTCCAGTGTGTTTCTAACAACGCTGTATTTGCTGTAAGTTATTTGGTTGCTTTGAGCAATACAAATATAAAGAGAGGCTGGGCAGGATTGCCATGGCACTAAGGAGAGATAACAACTTGTGAAATGTTGCTTGAAAGCTTCATTACACCTGTGAATATTTGTTTCATGATTCAGCTGGAGCAGTAAATGACTTTAAGCTTACTGCACACATGCCAGCACTTCTCATTTAACAGGCTGTTTCCTCTAATGTATAGAAGTCTAATTTTCTCCTTCCATCTCCTAGGGCTGTACTCCTACTGTACCTTCTAGATTCTGTACTGGTGAGACAGATTATACCTTTACACTAAATCACACATTGGCCCTATACTGCAAGCACACATTGGCATACTGCAAGCACACATTGCCCTATACTGCAAGTCACATTGCCCCTATACGCAAACATTGGCCCTATACTGCAAGCAACATGCCCCTATACTGCAAGTACACATTGCCCCTATACGCAAGCACACATTGGCCTATACTGCAAGACCACATTGCCCTATACTGCAAGCACACATTGCCCCTATACTGCAAGCACACATTGCCCCTATACTGCAAGCACACATTGCCCCTATACTGCAAGCACACATTGCCCCTATACTGCAAGTACACATTGCCCCTATACTGCAAGCACACATTGCCCCTATACTGCAAGCACACATTGCCCCTATACTGCAAGTACACCATTGCCCCTATACTGCAAGCACACATTGGCCCTATACTGCAGCACTTGGCCTATACTGCAAGCAACATGCCCCTATACGCAAGCACACATTGCCCTATATGCAAGCACACATTGCCCCTATACTGCAAGCACACATTTCCCTATAGCAAGCACACATTGCCCCTATACTGCAAGCACACATTGTCCTATACTCACAATCATGCATTGCCCCTATACTGCAAGCACACATTGGCTCTATAATACAAGCACACATTGCCTCTATACTGCAAGCACATATTGTCCTTTTACTACAAACATGCCTTGCCAGTATACTGCAAGTACACATTGCCCCTATATACAATCATGCTGCCCCTATACTGCAAGCAACATTGGCCCAATACTACAAGCACATATTGCCCCTACACTACAAGCATGCATTTCACTATACTACAAAAAGAAATTTCCCTATACTACAACCATGCATTGCTCCTATACTGCAGGCACACATTTGCCTATACTACAAGCACAATATTGCCCCTACATACAAGCATGCATTGCCACTATACATAAGCACAAATTGCCCATACTACAAGCATGCATTGCCACTATACTGCAAGCACACATTGCCCCTATACTACAATCATGCATTGCCCCTATACTGCGAGTACACATTGGCCCTATACTACAAACACATATTGCCCCTACACTACAAGCATGGCATTGGCCACTTAACTAGTATAGTGGCAATGCATGCTTGTAGTATAGGGGCAATTTGTGCTTGTAGTAGAGTGGCAATGCATGCTTGTAGTGTAGGGGCAATATGTGTTTGTAGTATAGGGCCAATGTGTACTCGCAGTATAGGGGCAATGCATGATTGTAGTATAGGGGCAATGTGTGCT
>JAACNH010004445.1:0-24115 GCA_019447015.1 Hymenochirus boettgeri | reverse complement strand
GCATGAGCTGGGTGGGGGCAGTCTAACTGCAGAACTCGGTGAGGAATTACAGTACATAGAGAGCAAGGGAAAAATGGGGATTTTATATTAGTGGTGCTATTTATGTCAACAACCAATCAGATGTTATCTTTTCACTGGTATGCTGCAGTATATAATATATGATTAGTTGTGTTCCTTTTATCGTTTTATGGTCTATTAGTCAGGGATAATGTGCATAAGTTTTTTTGTGTGTGTAGAAAATGACACATTAATACGACTTTTCCACTAATGATCAAATAAAGTTTCAGTGTCTATTTAGTCTTTCTTATTAATAAAAATACTAAATTAATCTGGAGTCACGGGAATACAATTAAACTACAAATGAAGTGTCTGAGGTTCCAAACTACCTATAATACAGGTGGTGCTAAGGTCAAAATAATTATCTACAAACAAAAAAATGGGTATAGAGGACCAAAGTATCCCCCTTAGCACTCGTGGAATACCTCTTTACATTAAACTATAAATGTCCAATATAGCGGACAAAAATAACTCATGATCTAGATACGTTTTTATTGCAAATGCCCAAACAAAACACCATAACAAATATTATTCACATAGACTAAAAAACACATCAGAAAAACAGGTTATAAAAACACACATAACACACGTGGCAAACGTAATATACCGAAGTCCGATCAAGTCCAAAGTGTCTCATGCATAAGTCCTATTAGTATGCTGGCTGGACACGAACATAGTCACAATATAAATACCAAGGAGCTATCTTACCAAGAGTGCCATCGGTAGTGCGAGTCCCACTCCTATGCTCAGGTGGTGCTGGGACTTACTCGGAGATCGTCTGTCTCACTGAATCACCTATGGGCGAGCCTCATCTCCAGCATTTCCGCACCAATACTCCTTGGTTTTGCAGATCGCTAGCGCGTCCTGGTTCACATCACGTGGGCTGACTCCATCTCTCTTCACCCAAACAAAACAAACTACACCTGGCGGGAGTGGAAACCTCTCTTACCTCCGCACACCCTGGTCCTAGAAAGATTATCTCCAATTGTCCACGTGTATACAATTCAACACATAATCCAACACGCGTTTCACCCCCGTGTGTGGATAGGTGGGACTTCTTCAGGGATATTGCACATCATCATTTCCTCTCCATGTTTGCCTATTTATCCATTTACATAAACAATTAACCAAATGAGACCTAAATACCACTGGTGCCACAAAATGCATATTCATAAAGAGGTAAGTATTCTCATGAATAAAATCATTGCTTACTTCTATTTGCACAATACCATTAATAACAAAAATAAAAATAGTGCAAAAATCAACTTATTTACAAATATTTTAGCAGAAGCATCTTCTAATTGAACCCAAGTGCCAACACTGAGGCAGAGAGAACCAATTTGCTTCATACATTGGTTGTTGTATATGTTATTTATGGTAGGGTATTATGGGGGGTGTGATACATGGTTTGAATAAATGACATATCTTTCATTCATTATCTGTTGGAAGGTTTTATTTAGCTTCATATCTATTATTTTATTTCCTCAGGATTTTTTGGGGGGTTTCAATCTCCCTATTTTCTGCCCGTGGGAGAAGCGTCAGGGGTTTTCCTGAGTTAAGTGGGGTTATATTGCCTTAGTTTCAGTCTTATCTGATACTATTTGTTTTGAGTGATTTTTCGAAAATATGTATTTTCGAAAATACGGGAAATCCTCGTAATTTCGAAATTTTTCGAAAATACGAGAAATCCGCGGTTCGGAAGTCGGAAGGCGGAAAATCCGGAAAATCCGCCGTTTACGAACGGATAATCGCGGTGGATCCGGGTTCGGATCCGCGAACCGGCCATCCTTAATCCACAAATCACGAATCACATAAAGAAACTCAACAGATCAGAAAAAGCAAGGTCACCAGAACACATGAAGTTTGCCACATGTATTATGTGTTTTTTAAACCTGTTCTGATGTTTGTTTTTCAGTCTACTGGTGAATAATATTTGATGGTGTTATGTGTTTTTTTGGGCATTTTGTGCAATAAAAATGTATCTAGATCACTGAGTTTTTTTGTCCGCTATATTGGACATTTATAGTTTAATGTAAAGAGGTTTCCACGAGTGCTAAGGGGACACTTAGGTACCTATACCCATTTTTTCTTTTGCAGCCCCTTCATTGGCTTTGATTGCACATTAACACTAAGGACACAATGTTATTAATATAAAGTGTTGTTGCTGTGTGTGACAAGATATTTTAATAGTCTGTTTTATTTGTATAACACTTTGTTTTTTTCCTCTTTATTTCTAAAAATCCTGGTTATGCTTTGTTCTCCCATAAAATGTTAATTATTTGTGTTATCTCACAATGGAGGTTGTTATTTCTTACAGTGGGGAGTCGGACAATCCTGGTACCAGTTCTCATGGGATCTCAATAGTTCTGCTTCTCATCTTGCTGCTATCCCATCCTTGTTTACAAGTACAGACAGAAACTTGCATCGAATGAAAGGAGGTAATGGATTTACCCACTAGAAACAGATTCAACTCATTATTTAAATTGGGAACAAACATACAAATGAATGAGCTGTACAGGTGTATTTCAACAAATTGGACTTTTAAAATAATATTCAATTGAAGGTGATTTCATTATTCCCTAATCGAAAATAAATTCTTGCCCAGTCCTGAGTAATAATTAAAGATGTTTGAAATCTGGGAGTTCTTTTCTGTTTTAAGGCATAAATAGCAATGTAAGTGTGTTTAGATGACACAGAGACCTGGGAAATGGTCTGCGGAACACGTACATAGAACCAAAACTTATTAAAAATGAATTTCTTCACATTCAAGATATTTTCAAGGTTCCACATTGAATATTTGTGGGTTTACAAATTCAGGATCGAGGGTTTACAATATTGTTATTTATCTAAATCAGCATTGAACCTGGGTTTTGATGAGTGTGATACGTTCTGAGCGTTTGAGAACTTTTAATTTTGAAAGTTGTTGAACTTTTTTAAAAAAATATAAAAATTATCCAAAATTCCAAGTTCACGAAATTCAAGAGTTCCAAACGTTCAGTCAGAACTTTGGAACCGTCAGATCCATTTTGGAACCGGGTTCAAATCGGACCCAAATTCTCTAGTAATGATGCAAAAAATTAAATTGTGCTACATATTTCCACTATTTTACAAAGCAAAACTGTACAATAGAAAAAAAAAAAAAAAAAGACTAAACACTGAACTAAATCTAAAACATTAAAAACAAAATCCAAAACAAAAAATAATTAAAAATGTTAAGGCTAGTGAACATGCAGAACATTCTATTGAGTGAACTGCAGAACATACCATTGAGTGAACATGCAGAACATTCTATTGAGTGAACATGCAGAACATTCTATTGAGAGAACATGCAGAACATTTATTGAGTGAACATGCAGAACATTTTATTGAGTGAACATGCAGAACATTTATTGAGTGAACATGCAGAACATTCTATTGATGACATGCAGAACATTCTATTGAGTGAACATGCAGAACATTCCATTGAGTGAACATGCAGAACATTCATGAGTGAATGCTATTGAGTGAAATGCAGAACATTCCATTGAGTGAAGATGCAGAACATTCTATTGAGTGAACATGCTGAACATTCTATTGATAGATTATGAGTGAACATGCAGAACATTCTATTGAGTGAACATGCAGAAACATTTATTGAGTGAACATGCAGAACATTCTATTGAGGAACATGCAGAACATTCATTGAGTGAACATGCAGAACATTCCATTGAGTGAACATGCAGAACATTCTATGAGTGAAATGCTGAACATTCTATTGAGTGAACATGCAGAACATTCTATTGAGTGAACATGCAGAACATTCTATTGATGAACATGCTTGAGTGAACTGCAGAAACATTCTATTGAGTGAACATGCAGAACATTCTATTGAGTGAACATGCAGAACATTCGATTGAGTGAACATGCAAAACATTATTGACATGACCAAGGCTTGACATAATGAAATGTATTTAGTATTAATATTTTCCCACTTTTCGTTATGCCGTTCAGACTGTGATGATCCCACAAGGGGCACCAGCTTATTCAGATTTTGCCTTAATTAAATAACAGAGCTGTCAACCTTTCCATATTTACTAACTCTCCAATTCTCTTGATAAATGTATGTAATGTATGTATGTAGTAGTATGTATGTATGTATGTTATTATGTATACTGTATGTTATTTAAAAGAACACTTGGGGACAGCAATATAAATACTTATGTACATTAATAAATATACAAATATAACCATGAAACATGAGAAATGAGGATTTTGCCCGTGTAGAGCTTACAATCTAGCTGGAGTGTCAATTTAACAATCGATGCTGTGCTGATCTAAGAGGGAGATGTGAGACTAGAATGAAACTACTGATTGAAGTTTCTGTGAAGGGAAAACGGAATAGAATTCCAAAGGATGGGAGCCACAAGAAAAAAAGGTTTAAGCAAGAGGAAGCTGTGTGAGTTGGGGGTTTGTATAAGAGATGGTTCTGTCGTGAGTGGAGGTATGGTCAGGGACATATTGGGATATGAGAGAGACTGGTTTAAGGCGGGCGGATGTGGTGTGAGTGAGGGTCTGTATGGGAGATGAAAGGAATGGGCAGTTACATATGGGAGAAGAGACACAAGACACTAAAGAAGAGTATAAGAAGTAGCAGCAGAGCGAAGGGATTTGCATGTTTATAGAAGGATATCATAAGCAATATGTTGTTTAATGAGTAGCCAGGTAGTTGGGCAGCACATGAGGGATTTTAATTTATTAGAGAGTGAAACAAAGCATGCAGCAGAGTTAAGTATCAATAAATAAGAAGAAAAGCTAGAGGCAAACTGGCTATAAAACTTTACATTTATCCATCAATTAAAATAATCCTCAAATAGGTTAATATAATGTATCACAAAGTAGAAAAGATGCAATTCAGTGTGCAAAGCCCCTCTTTCGGAGCGAAACGCGTTTGGGGTGCTCCCCCACCCAGGATCTCTTCATTTTGCTGTGGCACTGTCCCTCCAACGTCTACCCTGGTGTTGCGAATACTCTGACTGTCCGTGCACGGACGACTCTGACTTATGAACTGATAAGTATAATAGGGTTTACTGAGAGATAACACAATGTTTGGGTGGGAGAAACATGCAATATTTGCATGTATGCTGTACTAGATGAATTATTTGCACACTGAATTGCATTACTTTTCTACTTTGTGATACATTATATTAACCTATTTGAGGACTATTTTTAATTGATGAAATAAATGTAAAGTTTTATATAGCCAGTTTTGCCTCTAGCTTTTTTTTATTTATTGACACTAATTATAGAGGTAGGTCTTCTTACTACTTAAGAGGTTTTTTATTCTTCATATATATTGCAGAGTTAAGTATCAACTGGAGTGGAGAAAGATAGGAGTCAGGAAGACCAGTAAGTAGAAGGTTACAATAGTCTAGGTGTGATAGGATAAGAGCATCTCTGAAGGTCTTCTAACTTTCTATCTAATACAAGACAACGGGTAGCAATCAATACATGTGTGCAGAGGATTTCCATGCCCTCATAGGGAAACCCTAAGAGCCAATGGATAAAATGTTATTTTAGGTTTAAATATATATATATGAGGGTTTATAATGTCTGTATTTGTGTCCATTGACAAAAATAATATCATAATCCATGTTTCTAGTTATGCTGACTTACTTCTTGGGGATTGAATATAACTTATTTTTACGGCACTGAAAAAAGTGGCAATAGCTGTTTCTGGAATTAAAAGGTGTAAAACAATCTGGGCAATGTGCGATTAACAATTACCAATTCCTGTCTAAACTCATAGCCCAATTTTTATCAATTTATAAAAGGGTCGGGGTGATGATATTAGCAGTGGATATTCAAAAAAAAGTTCTTATCGTTTAAAATGGTGCTAATTTTGCCCCAACCAATCAGATTTATTTAACATTTGAAAACTAACATCTGATTGGTTGGGCAATAAGCACCATTTTAAATGATAAGAACTTTTATTGAATCTCCCTGTAAATATTTTCCATTCATTGCTCATGACTGGGGTTAAATGTATTTTTACATTGAAACACCACCCAGGACACACGGCGGTAAGTGTGAGTGCGATGGTACTTACCTGCTTAGGATTAGAGTCATTTGCCATTGCCCTCACCTTTAAGGCTACCAACCTATTTTATGTTATTGGGTTAGGTTCCAGGTGGTAATAAAAATAGGCGTTATGAATAAGTTCTTATAATTTAAAATGGTGCTAAATTTGCCCGAACCAATCAGATCTTATTTAACATTTGAAAGCTAACATCTGATTGGTTGGGTCAAATTAGCACCATTTTTAACGATAAGAACTTTTATTGAATAACCCTGAATATACATAGTCTATATCGGCCTTGATCTTTATTATTAAGCTCTTTTTTTTTTCAGAGAACAACATAAATGACAATCCTGTTGTGTAAGTAATTAGATGGGTTGTCTATGTAAATACGTGTTTTATGTGTAATATCTATTATTAATCATTATATATTATATATTGTTATTTATGTGTAATATCTCATATAGTTTATTTATATATTATTTTTATATTAGATTATTATTTTTTGTGAACATCCCGTATTGTATAATTGACTGAATGTTTGACTAAATCAGTGGTAAGTTTTTATTAAACATTCCACTTAAAAATGGTTATTAAAAAAAGTCCTTGTCCCTTCCCGCCTGGTTTCAGGCAACCGCAAGAATTGGGGCGCTTGCTGGTTGCGGCTCTCAGATATTTGCTGTAGCCACGACCAGACAGCAAAATGGCAAAGAGCAGCACGCGGCGACCGGCAAGGGACTAGATCTGTAAGTATCTTTCGGGGTATCTTTACCTATAGGCTGCACCTATAGGTAAAAAGAAATCCCAAGCCATAATGCAAAGGGATACATGGTGAGAGGGAGGGGGAGCAGTATTGCTAGGTAGTTTTGAAAATAAGCAAGGGTAGTGTATGTGATAGGCTAAGGGTTAAAGCAGAGATAGGCTAGGGATAGCAAACATTGTTGACAATAAAACAGGAGAAGGGAATATAAGTGAGGAAAAGGGGAGGGTCCGGTGCAGTGAAGCAGAGGAGACAGAAGAAGTTTACAAGAAAGAAATCCAGCAAGAAGAAAGAAAAACGGCTTAAGGGGTGCCCAGCAGAGCTGTAACCACATTACCCACAGGGCTGAGACACACCTGGGCTTTCCCTGAGAGCCATGAGAACATCGACCGGCCTGCGCAGGAGCTGAGAGCAAAGGCCGCGACGAAGGAGACGACTGGCTGAGAAGAGAGCTGCAGAGGATCGATCGCCGCCAAAAACCATCGCAGGTCGGAACAGGAGGAGGCGCGACCACCTGAGAGACTAAGTCCCGACACGGCCCCGGCGACTGGAAGGAGGAGGAGTAACAGCGGTAGGCCCATCCAATCCCGGCATCCAGGAGCAGCGCGAGATCCGCGAGAAGAGGACGGCGAGATGTGACGTCAGCAGGAGGCGCCAGAGCAGAGGCATCGGGAGCGAACACCGGACCAGTGACGTCAGCAACAGTCGACGGAGCAGGGACGTCGGGAGCAGGCGCAGGACCGGTGAGTCAGGGAAGCGCCGGAAGAAGAAGAAGAAGAGCGGGGCTAACACCGCCCGCCCAGCCAACAGCGGGGAAGGGATCCAGTCCGCCCGCCCAGCCACAGGTCCGACGGAAGCAAGCGGGGCACACACCGCCCGCCCCGCGGCAGGAGGGGAGCGATACGACGCAGGCGCAAGCAGCAGCACCAGGGAGGCCACCTACCACAGGAGGCGCAGGAGAGCCAGGAGACGACGGAATCAGCGGGGCTTGCTGATTCCCGGTTCAAAGAGGACTCTCTTCAGGAGGAGGCAACAGAACACGAAGGCTGCACTGGCAGCAGGAGAACGATCCCCCTGCTCATCTCAAAGAAGGCGACCGAGAGAGAGCAGGGAGGGATCTTGCACAACTACCCCAGAGACACAGCTTCCACACGGAGCAGCAGTTCACCCCATCGCAGAGAACACCGTCGCAGAGGACATCAGCGCAGAGGACATCAGCGGGGAAGAGAGTAGCCGGAGTTCAAGCGACGACTACGCCATAACCGTGTAAGGAGCGTTATAGAAGTCCCGCAGCCACGGCAGCGTCAGGGGTTCCCACGGCAGTCGGCACCGCAAGAGCTGACCAGTTTTGGTGACCCTTAACGGGGGTCCAAGCAACGCACAACACAACAATTGACACTTAACCAAACGGTAGCACCTCAACCAGGGACAGACTTGCATGACAAAAGGTTTGGGGAATTCTTTGGGGATTGAGATTGAAGGAATAATGAGGTCATGGGAGACTAGATTAGCACCAGACCAGGAGCAAGGTATGGATAGAAGCACAGTAGGCCAGGTTCAGATGGATATTGACCCAACTAAGCATGGGTTACTTCAGGACAGGTAGCAACACAGCTAGAAACAGCAACTCCGACAACAAGCAGCACCTGGGTCGCCCCAGGACAGGGAGCGGCGCAGATAGGATCAGACATCGCAGCAAGCAGCGCAGGAATAGAACCGAGCAAGGGACAGAATGACGGGACAGGCAGGAATAAGGAGAGACTGTCAGACTTATCTAAAGGAGCAACCTACCTGTGCTTCGAGGGCCCTTTGGGCACTCATTTGAGACCAGAAGTACGAGAGCGCATATGGATAGGGCAATACGTAGACACTTTTTGCTCTATACCTACAGAAGGTACAGGCGGATAGGACAGCAAAACAGGAAGAATCAAAAAGGAGGGATGAGGAGGCAAGGAGGGTGCGGCTCATACCAAGAACTTTCCATATTGCTGCAGGCATTCCTTATATTCGGCGTGTCCTAGGCGAGAAATCAACAGGGGAATGCCCCGCTTTGTTTTGCTACTGGATGGCATATTCGAAGCATACAAAACCTTCGGGGTTTAGCTTGGTTAAAATACGACGAGCAGTTCCGCCAACGGAAAGCCGTCAGGCCAGGGATTCAGTGGGACCACAGGGACATGGGCCTCTGGCTGAAGCTCATGTGCCCCAGCAGGCCATCCAAACCCCCTTTCACGGAGCTGCTGGGGGAGGTGGCAGCCTACTCCCTCAGCAGTACAAACAAAAAAGGGCTTCTGCTGGCCTCACGAGGGACACTGCAAATTCGGTCAGACTGCTTAAATTCAAACATGAATGTTCGCAATGCGGGGGGTCCCACAGTTTTGCTAGATGCTACAAAAAAGGTAGACAACAGGCAGACACAACGAGGTCGCTGGAAAAGGGGAAGACACCAGTGAACGTGCGGCGATGGCCCCTTTCCTAAACATTTATAAGGACAGGCAAGCAGCCACGCTGCTTGAACAGGGCTCAGTAAGGGGTTTTTCATCCGTACAAGGCCTTGCAGAACCCAATAATATCAAGGAACCTGAGGTCAGCACTACAATACCCAAGTATAGTAGACAACAAACTAAACAAAGAAGTTCAGGCAGGGAGAATGGCAGGCCCTTTAAATCAACACCATTCCATAACCTAAGGGTATCTCCGCTGGGCCTGGTCCCCAAGAAAGAGGTGGGAAAATACCGACTCATACATCATTTGTCTTACCCAGAGGGGGTTCGGTAAATGATGACATCGAAAAAGAATTATGTAAAGAACTTACACGTTCTCGACAAGGCAGTCACACTGCTGCGACAACGGGACAGGGAGCCTGATGGCGAAGACGGACTCGAGTCCGCCTTTCGACTTCTGCCAGTTCACCCCGAATGCTTTCACCTGCTAGGTGCAAATGGAGGGGATGTATTATGTAGACAAATGCCTGCCTATGGGCTGTTTGATTTCATGCTCCCACTTTGAAAGTTTTAGCACCTTCTTAGAATGGGTAGTTGCGTCTAGAGACAGGAAGCGAATCAGTAATACATTATTCGATGACTTTCTGTTCATTGGGCGACCTGGGACCCATCAATGTAATTGGCTTTACAAACCATGAACAGATATCAGAGAGATTGGTATACCACTGCAACAGAAAAACAGAGGGTCCAACTACCGTACTAAGCTTTCTGGGGATCGAATTGGATTCCGTCAAAATGGAATTTAGATTGCCCACACAAAAGTGAAGGAATTACAAGCACTGTCTTACAGGCACAACACTGCAAGAGCCTACCTTTGCGCCATGTACAGTCCCTGCTGGGAAGGTTAAACTTTGCTTGTAGAATCATGCCAATGGGCAGAATATTTTCCCGGAGACTGTCACTGGCGACAAAAGGTATCTCACGCCACATCATTTTGTTCGGATTAGCAGACAGTTAGGGAGGACTTAGCAGTTTGGGGCTTCCTTCTAAAAAATTACAATGGCAGGACATTATGGCTGCAGGAAGAAGTATCCAATGCAGACCTGCAGCTGTTCACCGACGCGTCGGGCAGCCACGGGTATGGGGCATTTTTCAGGGGACAGTGGAGCGCGGAAGTATGGCCGGACTCCTGGAAAGAGTTAGGAGTAACAAAAAACTTGTCATTCTGGAGCTGTTTCCCATACTCGTGGGAATAGAATTGTGGCAAGAACCGCTAAAGAATAGAAGGGTAATGTTAAATTGCGATAACCTTAGTGTGGTACAGGCCCTCAACACATTATCCATCATCACCGCCGGGTCATTCGGCTATTAAGACATTTAGTCCTACGCTGCCTACAAAATAATATAGTAATCAAGGCAAAACCACCTCAGGGACACAAAATAACATAGCGGATGCATTATCTCGTTGTCAGTGGGACAGGTTCCGGAAGATGGCCCAGGAGCAGAACCACTCAACGTCCATGCCCCCCATTAATATGGGATTTAGCGGCTTGGGACTTGAGGAATTAGTTAAAAAATCCGGGCCCGCACTACTTGGAAAAGATACGAAAGACATGGCGCATGGGGGTTCATAAAAAGGAAGTGGTGTCAATCGCAGAAGGAGAATGACAGACAAACTTTACTTTCGTGGATAGTGGACATGTACAAGCAGGGAGTGTCAGGAGCGGCAGTGACAAACAAAATGCAGGTCTGTCTTTCTGGTTCAAAATGCAGGGTACAACTGACTGTACAAAAGATCTGTAGTCAAACAAACGTTGAAAGGGTTAGAAAGGGACACTGAAGGAAGACAAGGCAGGCCCATCACATTCGCAGTTCTGATCTCGTGCTGGGTAAGCTCAAAGAAATCTGCTTTTCAGAGTTCGAGGAGAGATTATTTAAGGCGGCTTTCACAATGGCCTTCTTTGGAGCTTTCCGCATCAGCGAACTTTTACCTAGATCAAAAAAGGACATCGGGGGCATACAGATTCGGACATTTCATTAACAGGCCAGCAAGTAGGGATATGGCTAGCAAGGTCAAAAACGGACCAGAGCGGAGGGTAAAGGGAAATGGGTTAAAATATCAGCCACAGGGGGCGAAGCTTGCCCCTTTATCTCCCTACGAAATTTCTAAAGTATAGGCCATCAGGACAGGGCCCCCTCTTTACGCACATAGATAAAACATCACTGTCGAGATACCAGTACGTTGCGGTATTGAAAAAGGCATAGCACTCTGGGACTACCGCCCAGCGAATTTGGATCACATTCATTCCGGATAGGCGCAGCAACAGAGCGGCACAAAGGGGCTTGGGAGACGAAGTAGTCAAACAAATAGGCAGATGGCATCATAACAGATTCCGTACGTACATCCGTCCGCACAAATCTTTAATGTAACAGAAAGTACACCCTATTTACACCGGGCAATAGTTTTTTCCCTTTAGAACCACGGCGGTCTATGGATTATGGGACATTCATTTATCCATCATGCAGCCAAGAGGGCAGTAGTCAGGAGGGAGGGCAGACAACTGGGGTTCCAAAAAAGTATGCTAGCAATTCACTGGCTAGGGGGCAGGGGTTGCTCTGGCGTAATCTATTACCCAGTTTATGGAAAGGGTTAGGCTCCACGGCCCTCCTAATATCTTCTTATCCACCTAGGGGGAAACGACTTGTGTTCAGTGCCCAGCAGAGTGTTGATGATGGATATCAAATGTGACCTGTTGCGGCTGTGGGCGGCGTTCCCGACAATGCGGGTGATTTGGTCCGAAATTACGACCCGCCTGCACTGGAGGGACTGTAGGTCATAATAAGCAGTTGAGAGAACAAGAATTAAAATAAACAGGGCAGTTAACAAGTTCTAATTAGGAACGGGGGGAAGGTAATTAGCCATAGGGACTTCGAGAGGGAAAAAACGGGATGGTTTGGAAAAGATGGGGTTCACCTGAACGAAATAGGTAGGACATGTTCAACTTTGACCTAGGGGATGGAATAAAAGCGGCCTGGGCAGTTTGGGGGAACAGGCAGTCCTAAGGTGTCAGGTTCCCTGTTATGGCAGTTGGTCACTGGAAGCTGCTGGTGTGACAAGTGGTGGAGCTAGCCCAAGGGGTGGCAGCTCCAGAATATACTGGTTTGGACTATAGGGTATGGGTGCGGCATACACGGAAGGTGCTCATCGAGTCAGTGCATCTACGACTGATGAGCAAATTCAACGGTAGCTTCCAGTGAGCCACTTTACAGTGTTAAATGTTTAAATGGTTAAAATGTTTAAATGGTTAAAATGGTTGGTAAATAAACAGTGTTAGCATTTTGATTGAACAAGTAAAGAGGTTTTGGTAACAAAGAATTGTTAGAAAATAAAGCTGTGACCCCTTTTGATCAAAAGTCAGTGTCAAGTGTTCTTATTTAAGAAAGGTTGAGGGAGGTTTAAGGGGTCAGTTATGGGAATGGAAGGTAGGATAAGATGGGTGGTTGGGATAGATACGCACATCCATCATATCTCAGCAAGAAATCCCAAGCATAAGCAAAGGGATACATGTGAGAGGGAGGGGGGAGCAGTATTGCTAGGTAGTTTTGAAAATAAGCAAGGGTAGTGATAGGCTAAGGGTTAAAGGCAGAGATAGGCTAGGGATAGCAAACATTGTTGCAAACTAAAACAGGAGAAGGGAATGTAAGTGAGGAAAAGGGGAGGGTCCGGTGCAGGTGAAGCAGAGGAGACAGAAGAAGTTCCCGCCCCCCCCCCTTTTTTTTTCTGTTGTGTTTTTTATTGCAGTGATAACCCGAGGCAAGATGATGTCACAGCGGCAGTTGGTCACTGGAAGCTGGCTGGTGTGACAAGTGGTGGAGCTAGCCCAAGGGGTGGCCAGCTCCAGTATACTGGTTTGGACTATAGGGTATGGTGTCGGCATACACGGAAAGGGTGCTCATCGAGTCGGTGCATCTACGACTGATGAGCAAATTCAACGGTAGCTTCCAGAGCCACTTACAGTGTTAAATGTTTAAATGGTTAAAATGTTTAAATGGTTAAAATGGTTGGTAATAATAAACAGTGTTAGCATATTTGATTGTAACAAGTAAAGATGGTTTTGGTAACAAAGAATTGTTAGAAAATAAAGCTTGTGACCCCTTTTGATCCAAAAGTCAGTGTCAAGTGTCTTTATTTAAGAAAGGTTGAGGGAGGTTTAAGGGGTCAGCTATGGGAATGGAAGGTAGGATAAGATGGGTGGTTGGGATAGATACGCACATCCATATATTCAGCCATGTCCTTAACCGAATATTCCCAGCCTATGGGGCACACATGAATATACCCATCACACTGTTGAGTATATGAGAATATACAGTAGTCCTGTACTCCCTATTGTAGGAAATGGTATTTAGTGTTTTACATAGTATTTTAGATTGAATAAAGACCTACGGTAAGTCTGTACGGATTGCAACCTGGTCACTGTGATAATCCTGTGTGTAATAAAGAATTCCCGTGCACTCCAGACTTACTTGTACGTGTGTTTATTTATATCCCATAGTACACACGTGACGTGACGTGACGGTTGCAGTTAACAACTTCAACATATGTGTGTATGTAAATAAGATTAACTGCAGAGGATGTTAGTGATTTTCTGACACAGCACAATGCATTTAATTGAAGTTGTTTATCATTTAATGTCAAATGGAATAAGGTTAAAACATTTGGTCAAATGAAAGTAATTGTCGAGAGTAACTTTAAAAAGTTTATATTTACAGGAAAAAACTGTATAAAATATCTTATTTATACATTACAGATCTCACCAAGACCAGTCCAAGAACAGTTTGGGTAAGGGACTAACATTGGGAATATAAATAATACTGTAAATTCTATTTAAGGTTCCTCCTGGTATTTACCTTCCCTTATATTCCAATTATAACAGTAACAGCTCCTAGAACTATCTATAATAATGTTTATCTTTCTCTCCTTGAGTGATCCCTTATATTAGTTCAAGAGTAAATTCTGGATTTGGTCCCATCCGATTTCAGGACTTCGGAGCACATTTTGATTTTTATCGAACGTTCAAGCTATTTTTGTAGATTCTCGAAAATAGCCTTGAACGTTCATTAATACTTGAAAATACGGTCGGAAACTCGAAATGTTTCCAATCGTATTTTCTAGGATTATTGAACATTCAAGGCTATTTTTTTTTTTTTCAAAAATAGCCACAAACATTCGATAGAAATGGAAAACGCGCCCCGAAGTCACGAATTTAAGTTCCGTTTTTGGATTTTCTGGATTTCCAGAGATCCGAAAATGGAACAAAACCCATCCGTTTCAGCCATCTCTACAGTTAATGAATAGGAGAATATATGAGTACTGATTGGTTCTGGAAATTCACATCACACAACTCTCTCTCTCTGTCTCATCTATCTATTATCTCTCTCTGTCTCTCATTCTCTCTGTAGTTGGTCAGGCCTCCCAGAGGGGGAAGATGTCTCTATAGTTACCTGGATATAAGACGCACACAGGGAGGTAAGTTGTACTGATAATAGATGTAAATAACAACCTCTTATTCCATAAGTTATTCACCAAGGTACTGCAGAAAGCTAAACTGTTTGTACCTACTGGGCTATTGGTTTATTATATCCTGGTCAATGGCTTTTCCATCAGTTATTTTTCAGATTCAGCATCTTACAGGGCAATGCTTAAAAGGATCTCACTCTACGTTTTAAAATGACACGCGTGTATTATATATGTTTATTATTCTTAATTTGTAAGCATCACTTAAGGATTGGAATGACATATTATTGATGTAAGATCCACTATGATGATAATGCTTTTGTCCCAATTCATATCTTGTTTTGATCATTAATATATTTATTTTTTCTCCCCAGCTCCTCCGATGTTAAAAGCTGAACATGTAAGTACCGTGGGATTCATATGGACTTGATATGATGGGATTTGTTTAGTGGGAGGAACTGAACGTTTTTAAGTTAGAATACTAATTCTGATGGTTCCCTGATGGCCGCCACTAGTGAAATGCAGAACTGCTCAGAAAACCACCTGCATAAAAGGGGATGGGGAATTTACAGAGTCTTAGGGGCATATTTATAAAGGTCCATTAACTCTGCTGGGGATTACCGCAAATTATAAAAGGGCGAAAATGGCGGCAGAAAGGCAACACGGCACAACGTTACTGCGATAACATTGCATGAGTTACCGCAACTTAAGTTGGGGAAAATGCTGGGTCTCCGCCTGAGAGGGCGGGGGTGTACGCACACCTAGATGCAGGTCGCATTCGCACTCCGGGTGTACACCCACCTCGCCCTCATCCCCCGCATCGACTACCATGATATAACCCTTACAGCAGCCCCTCCCTGCCCGTACAATAGCAGGGAGGGGACGGAGGAGCCTGTTGGGTGGTGGGGGCTGGACCGGCAGCGGCTTTGGTGCTTAAGGGGTCCCGCAGCTCAAAAACGGGACCCCCCTTCCCCGACCCTTATATAATAATAATAATTAATTGTTCTTGTTGACAGAAATTTTCCCTAATCTAAACTTCAAGGTTTTTATTAGTCAGAACTTCCAGGTTGATGAGATTTAAAATGGAGCAGAGCCTTCTTATAACATAAGGTATCTTGCAGTCTCATGCTATATGAAAAACATTGCCCACAAAATCTAACAAACACAAGAAGTAATTTTACTCTCGGGTTTCCAGAATAAGGGGCGGAGATATGCAAAATTCTCCTTTATGTCCATGGCTAATGCAAGTGTCCAGAAACGCTGACTTATAACATGCAATACAGCCTAATGTATAGAGCCAATCATCTGACCTGGGACATGACATGTTTCGATCTTTTTAGATCTCGTTAGTGCGAGATAAAGAATCATGGCTTTATAGGGCAGGACTTGGGAAGGTTAAGGAGAGGTGGGCCAAAAGGAGCAAAAAAAATAGATTGATGATGAGATTAGACAGAGAGTAGCACATATCTATCCATCATATTAAACTAATTATACCATACAGATCTTTGCTGTTCTCCAGAAACATTATTAGACTTTAAAGGGTATGTCCACAGTTGTTTTCACTTTCTGTAATTCAGTTTAACTGAAGAAAGGGAGGTAAATGAGCTATGTCTTACCAACATTCTTCATTATAACCTAAGGAGAGAAGAGGAACTTGCGGATTGGGTTGCTCCAGCAACAGTTCTCTGCCAGTCTCTGATGCATCCAAACTCCCTTGTACTGTGTATATGCACGCACACTGCAGGGACTGGGGATGCATCGGAGAGTGTGAGCAACGGAGACTGTCAGCAGCGCAGGATCCATCTGCAGTAAGTTTTTTTTCTCTCTCTGCAGGTTTTACGAGGAACGGTAGGTAAGACATACTGGAGCTCATTTACCTCGTTCTTCAGTTAAAATGACTAAAAGAAAGTAAAAATAAAGGTGGACATACCCTTTAAAGCTGGGTACACGCTTGCACAATTTTCTAACGGTGGGCCACACAGTCCTGAGCATGTGAAGCATAGGGAGAATGCTTAGGACTGCAGATTTCCCCCAGTACGGGCTAGTCCCTATAAATTAAGTACAGGGAGATGTCCGCAGGCGAGGGGAATTTTGGTCTTTTCCGAATGGCCGCGAGGGCCGACAGTGAACATTCATCGTGTCGCGATCGTTCGGAAAATACACTACACACACTGAGCGTTTCTGTCAGTTTCTAGTGTGAACGAGCCCTAAGCTCAGCACAGACATGCGATCGAAGGGCCGACAAACAATCCATGTCTAGGAGACGAAGTGCCATTTCAGCAATGATCATTTTCTATGGCCACTTGTGCTATTTAACGATCCAGCCAGAGCGGCCATACAGCGACCAAGTGCCCAAACTTAACGATAGTTGGACGAAGAGGCTTTTCGTCTCCCAGGCGTGTGTTGCTGTTGCCCCCGCGATTGCACGTCTGTTCATAGCTTTAGACTAGTGATGGCCCAGTTCGCGGATCCGAACCCGAATCCGCGGCGGATTTACCTCGTTCGCGAACTGCGAATATCGCGGATTTTCCGGTTTTTGCTTCCGAACTTTTCCGAACTGCGTTTCGAAAATTTTCAAAATTACGAAGATTTTTCGTATTTTCGAGGATTTTTCCATTTTAATGGGTTCGCTCGGAATTTTCAAATTTTCCCGAAATTTCGCGAATCCTCGAGCGGACCGGAATTTGCGAAGTTCGGACTTCTCTACTTTAGACCTGAATGCTAATATGGGCTAATATTACCCATTAATAAGATGACCAAAGGGCAGCACCGGCGGTCAGTGGTTAGAACTGATACATTGCAGCGTGAGGTCTGAGTTCGATTCCACCCTTGAACACATCTGGAGTGTTGTATGTTTCCCCGTACTTGCGTGGGTTTCCTCCGGGCACTCCGGAGTTGTATGTGCACATAAAGGGATTAGAATGTAAGCTCTTCGGGGCAGGGCCTGGTGTGAATTGAGGAAAATAATTGTAAAGCGCTGCGGAATATTGTGAGGGATGGAATCCTAATCGGACCCGGTTCTGATTCAGAGCTCCCAGTTCCAAAGTTCCGTCAGAACTTTTGGATCTTGGAACTTTCCATAATTTTGATAATTATCACGTTTTCGAATTATCAAAAACACATGGGTTATTGAAAAGCGGCTTTTATTTGTGTGGAATTATTATTACTTTGTTACACTTAATGGCTCTATTTGTTTTTGATTTATTTAGGAAACATTCTCGGTTACTTATGCTGTGATAAAGAACAAAAACGTAAGGAAAGATAACAAGCAAATATCGGACTCATCCTGCATCTACCAGAACTTTGACATCAAGTAACTCCAGAGTTAAACTGATTGGATCAGGGGATGAATCTTTGGACTATGGGCAAATCAGCACCTTTCACTCAGAAATTCCACCGCCAAAAATCCATACATTTCCATAGTCTATTTCATCCATTCAGCCTTTAGTTCCATAGGGGTTAGAGAAGGCTACAAAAGCTTGAAAACAAAGAAAACAACCTTTAACTTTCTAGACATTGTACTACCATATCCATTGTATTCAGTTAGATCAAATGGACTAAAGTTTAGTTCTTGAAGATGTTTCGCTAGTCATCCGACTGGCTTTCTCAATTCAGAATGCTGTACAAGAATTGTTGCCAAAATGTTAAACATTACAATCTTCAAATGTATGTCCCTCCTTAAGATGCAGGTACACGGCTGAGTCCTGACCAAGGAATTGGCTCTTCTGTGCTGGGCCATACATTGATGCAGTTGCTGTTTGGTCTCCCCCCAATACAAATCAGAGCATTCTTCAATGCACTGCACTGCGTATATGATGTCACTCTTCACTGCACTGCGTATATGGTTCCGCTTATCTTGTGTTTGGGTATTGGGTCTTTCGGATGTACCAATTGCTGCCTCGGTGTGTTGTTTGTTTAAAGCTGACAGGGATATGATGTCTTAATTTCTCGGGACCCCTGCTACATATGGGATGACCATGTTCTTTTCTCCGTCTTGCTTTTCCCCTTCAGTTGGTATTCGTGTTCTTTTCTTCCTTCTGTTCTTTTGACAAAGGCCCAGTCTGGATATCCACAAGGTTTAAGGGCTCCTCTGAGATGTTTCATTTCTTTAGCCTTCGTTTCTGTGCTAGTGGGGATGTTCTCTGCTCGTGTTGCAGGGTTCTGATGACACCAGCTTGTGATCTAAAGGGTGGTGTGGAGTCAAACATCAATAATGATCTTGTGTGTTGGTTTTTGTAAACCTCTACTTCCAGTTTACTATTCTCCCTGACTTCTACCAAGCAGTCCAAGAAAGCCAGTTTGTTGTTTTGTACCTCTTCCCTTGTAAATTTGATGTTGGTCTACCGCATTAATGTGTTCTGTGAAAGCTTGTACTTCCTTCTGGTGGATTTTAACTCAGGTGTCCTCCACATATCTGAACCAGTGGCTGGGTGCTATGCCCTTAAAGGTATTAAGCACTGTATTTCCACTTCCTCCATGTAAAGGTTGGCCACAATGGGTGAAACTGGAGATCCCATAGCACATCCGTGTTTTTACTTATCCCTATCCCTGTATTTGAAATAGGTGGTATTCAGGCACAAGTCCAGTAAGGAACAACCTGTTCTGGGTTAAGATCAGTTCTGTGGTAAGGGTGTTTTGACACCTTACCCTGGGCAGTTTTGATAAACACCCTAGCCACAATTCAATCACACACTTGCATTCAGAAGGTCCCTAACACCTGGCTGTAATATGACATGGATAAATGAGAACCTTGACAAGCATACAAGTACTACCATTCCATTTTATTTATTAAGAGCATTTTCTGTGAATTTGCTATTTCTAATTTTTCTAATTAAACTAAAAGACAGAAATGCATCACAAGGCACTTGATAATTAAATTATTCAAAGTAATACATTTTCTTTTAATTACATAGACTTAGTCCAAGAGGAAGCAGGATGTGTCTGAAATCTACATTAACCTGGACTGCCCATCAGAAATATTAAAATCTGTTTACCGTACATGGAAAGTCTCTTTCTAATCTAAATTTACAGTATTTTCTAATGTGAAACATGCTTTTGAAAATTGTAACAAATTTATATAAAACATTTAATATTTAATACTGTGATCTTTCTTTTTTCCATGACAAAGCCAAGGCACCAAAAAAAAAAAAGTTGATAGCCAAAGAAAAGGGACCAGGCACTGCACTAGGGCTAAGTGTATAAAACATCTCTTTATTTAAGCAAAAATGGGGAACATAGTGCATGAAAAGATACAAACACTTAAAAACATAAAATAAACAACATGTGAACCATATAAACTCTAAATTCAGTAGTATAGACACAAACCCTACGACCCAAAAAGAGTAAAATATCCCTTCTCCGTGGTAGTGATACTCATCTGTCACCGGTCAAAGTCTAGTCACCAGTCACGGGGAGATCTTTTTGAAAATCCGGATGTTCCCCAGACCATTTCCAGGTCCCACAGCCATTTACATTAAGTTACCATTGATATTTTAATTGCATTTCATTAGAACTTTTCAAACTATTTGACTCACATTGACTTTAAGGGTCTGTTGTCGAACTTTCCATATAGTTTGAAAGTTCGAAAACAGACCGAATTTTGGAAAGTTCGGCCATCTCTACTCCCTACCCCCAAGACTGATAATCAGTATAATTGGTGCAAACGTTATTTCAGGGTTTGGGATATCAGTCACAATGGATAATTTTCTGAATGAAAGAATGGGGGTAGGTCTATCCAATATCGGTTGAACATTTAAACTTATCAGCAGACAGTAAGTTAGGGATATTATCTTTTATTTTCCCTCCAATCAGTCATATCTTGTAAAGTTACGTACAGACAATAGACCATTGGGCTGAATCCATTCATATTGCTCAATGTTCCCTTTGACCTTCTCAGATTGTACAAGTAAATACAAAATGGGGTAATGTACCCGTAAACTCAGATGGGGTTTATATCCATGTGGAACTTTAACACCAGCCTTTTGTGGCGTTTTTAAACCAATTACACCAATCCACCTGCCTAAACTCCAGGAACCACAACAATTCCTGTCTTAAACTCACTCTAACTCTTTGGGGCAATTTATAAAGGTTGGTTAAACTTTGGTCAAATTTGGCCTTTTCGCTATTTATAAAACAGTGATAACCAGTGGTGAAAGGTCATTACCGCTACATTTCGCTTTTCGCCATACATCGCTGCGGTAACCGCTCAAGCATATTTATAAAATGGCGAAAAGTGTATTTTTACGTTAAGTTCAGCCATTTCAATTCGCCAAGTCTGAGGTGGCGAAAACGCAAAAGTGGCCATTTATTTAGCCTGCCAATGGGTCCATGGAGTTGTCAGTACATTGTGGAGTGGTTTCTCAATACCAATAAGTACTCAGGGGGGTGTTAGACTATTTTCCAGCATTTACTGTAATACGATCTGATATTTCGCTTTTAAGGTTTATTTTTCGCTTTTTTAAGAGGTTCCAATTTTTTTATTTACCAATAAAGTCGAATGGGGGTCTGAGGGACATATTATAAAAGCATTATTTTTGTTTTTTCCCACCACGCCTTTACCACAATTTTTTAAACTTTCAACTTTTCTTTTCATCAAAGTTATAAAAAGGCGAATTTTCATCAAAAGTGAAAATTATGTAGCAAAAACCACTAATAATGCTGAAAAAGCTCTGCACATATGATAGTAAATAGGTAATACTCCTGGTGGTTTTTCAAAGTGTATTAAATTGGTTTTACACACGAACACCTATCTTTGTTACTTAAAAATAGCCTAACACATGTGGTGTTATTTCAGCCAAATCCTCTATATAATAAAACCCTAAGTGTGCGTCCCTGTGTCTCTTACTTTGCACCAACATAACCTGAGATATTAGAGGTTGTCTGTAAATAACTGTATCGCTGTATAAATCCTTTCATTCTGTGCTATGACTAATATTCCCATAATAAACAGGGTTACAATATAGCTGTGATCTTGTTACTTTTGTGTGTCCACAGCCTGTCTTTATTGGTTATATAAAATGCTATTAGCAGGTACAGGAAATGTACTAAACCTATATCTATAGCAGATGAAAAGCACCAGTTAAAGTTTTCTTTCGGAACTCTCATTGTAAACTGCTTAAAAATTAACAGCTAATTAGTACTAATGTACCCACTGGGCACAATGAGGGGTGGAGCTTAAATGTAGATTAAACATTGTACAAAGAATTAAGAAATAGAAAATAATAACCTTTCACTGGGATGCTTTGTTTGTTTCTGGGTAAAGATTTCCTTTAAGAAATGTACGGTAACTAACTACAAATATAACAAACCTTCCCCACCCTCCGATAACAGGAAGTCACAGCAATTCCATTTAATTTTTTTTATTAAATTCAGACAGTTATTTCCATGTGCTGGTTGCAAACACCATGGCAGCTCCCGTACTGATGGTTTCTTTACTCTGTAAGATACAATTCTATTTCTATGTAATATCTCCTTATATTGATATCCATTTACCCTGTACAGTGAATTTTATCTTGTACATAGACACCAAGACCTAGATTAACAGATAACCCTGCGCTATTAGGGGCCATTTATCTTTATATCACAGTGTTGGGTCCCCCTTTATTTAAAGTTACATGGTGAAATACCACAATCTGTAACATAATATAATACGACAGACAGTCTGCAGTGTGGCTTGTTACATTGGATTTCCTTCTATCAATAAAAAGACGGAATATAACGTAGATGGACATTAACTGTGTGGTGGGAAATTGAGCAGCCAATGATAACGGACGGTGTTGTGTACAGAGGGTTAAAAGTAGCTCAGATATTATACAGATTTCTAACCTTGGTGGTTATGTACAATGTGGGGAATAGATAGAGGGGAGGGAAGGTTCCTATCACATTAACTAGATGTTCTGTCTCCAGTGAGTTTCTCTATATATCTATGGTCTCTCTCTCTATTACCCAATTCTATATAATAACCATCACACAATCTGTCTCCAGTGATGTGTCTCTATCATATCTATGGCCCTCTCTCTATTACCCATTTATATAATAAACCATCACACAATCTGTCTCCAGTGATGTTTCCTATCATATCTACGGTCCCTTTCTCCTTACCCAATTCTATATAATAAACCATCACACAATCTATCTCCAGTGATGTTTCTCTATCATATCTACGGTCTCCTCTCTCTATACCCAATTCTATATAATAAACCATCACACACAATCTGTCTCCAGTGATGTGTCTCTATATATCTATGGTCCTCTCTCTATTACCCAATTCTATATAATAACCCATCACACAATCTATCTCCAGTGATGTGTCTCTATCATATCTATGGTCTCTCTCTCTATTACCCAATTCTATATAATAACATCACCAATCTGTCTCCAGTGATGGGTCTCTATCATGTCTATGGTCTCTCTCTCTATTACCCAATTCTATATAATAAACCATCACGCAATCTGTCTCAGTGATGTGTCTCTATCATATCTATGGTCTCTTCTCTATTACCCAATTCTAATAAAAACCATCCACAATCTGTCTCCAGTGATGTGTCTCTATCATATCTATGGTCCCTCTCTCTATTACCCAATTCTATATAATAAACCATCACACAATCTGTCTCCAGTAAAGTGTCTCTATCAATCTATGGCCCTCTCTCTTATTACCCAATTCTATATAATAAAACCATCACACAATCTGTCTCCAGTGATGTTTCTCTATCATATCTATGGTCCGTCTCTCTCTATTACCCAATTCTATTAATAAACTATCACACAATTGTCTCAGTGATGTTCTCTATCATATCTATGGTCCCTCTCTATTACCCAATTCTATATAATAACCATCACACAATCTGTCTCCAGTGATGTTTTCTTTTCATATCTATGGTCCGTTCTCTCTATTACCCAATTCTATATAATAACCCATCACACAATCTGTCTCTAGTGATGTGTCTCTATCATATCTATGGTCCTTCTCTCTCTATTACCCAGTTCTATATAAAAACCATACACGCAATCTGTTCCAGTGATTGTGTCTCTATCGTATCTATGGTCCCTCTCTCTATTACCCAATTCTATATAATAAACCATCACACAATCGTCTCCAGTTATGTTTCTCTATCATATCTATGGTCTCTCTCTATATACCCAATTATATATAATAAACCATAACACATCGACACAATCTGTCTCCAGTTATGTTTCTCTATCATATCTATGGTCTCTCTCTCTATTACCCAATTATATATAATAAACCATCACACAATCTGTCTCCAGTTATGTTTCTCTAT
>JAACNH010004444.1:750-24128 GCA_019447015.1 Hymenochirus boettgeri | reverse complement strand
ACGTAACAATGTCCTACATAACAATGTCCTACATAACAATGTCCTACATAACAACGTCCTATGTAATAATGTCCTATATAACAATGTCCTATGTAACAATGTCCTACATAACAATGTCCTATGTAATAATGTCCTATGTAACAATGATGTCCTATGTAACAATGTCCTACATAACAATGTCCTATGTAACAATGTCCTATGTAACAATGTCCTACGTAACAACGTCCTTTGTGTCCTATGTAACAATGTCCCATGTAACAATGTCCTATGTAACAATGATGTCCTACGTAACAATGTCCTACATAACAATGTCCTATGTAACAACGTCCTTTGTGTCCTATGTAACAAAGTCCTATGTAACAATGTCCTTGTGTGATATAGTAACAACGTCCTGGTAACAATGTCCAGTAACAATGTCCTCATGTAACAAATGAAGGTTTTGGGTAATTTAAATTCAATTTCATAACTTTATATCTTGTTTCTTTTTATCATTTTGTGCATTAAGATAAAATCTTTCTTTTGGCTACATTGTTGCCAGTGAATTAACGGTGCAGGAGGCACACAAGGAATTAAAGGTAAAGATAACACAATAAAAAATAATAACAATAAAAACAATAAAACTAAATTCAGACTACAGGCAAAGGAGACGTTGTTTTGTTCCCTGAATAATGTAACTGGAACCTGCAGAGACATAAAACTACCTCCAGCGCATTGTGATCTTGTGTTAACCTTTCCTCCATGTGTGTCACCCTGTAACTGAGATTGGAATTGTCCTTCAATGTATCCAGTTGTGTTTTTTGTTTCCTTAGGCAGTAAAGGAGAACCGGCCAATATTGGAGTAACAGGTAGACTGTGCTTACTAAACTGTATATACACTGTAGGGTATGTTTTATTCATTGACCACTAACCAGGTATCTATTGTACCTGCTCTGAGGAAGCTTGGGATTAACATACATAGTAACATAGCAGTTGGGTTGATTAAGGCATTTAGTCCATCTAGTTGAACTGTTTTACTCTCCCTATGATACTCTGAAGCCACATTCAATTTGCACTAGGGGGGAGGGGACCTTTCTGATGCCTTGATTAGATGGAAAGTTTTCTCTCCAAATCCTAAAATGAGATACACTGAAGACATCAACCATATCTAGACATCAAATATTAAAGAGCGCCATCTTGAGGTTGGGTAGTTCTAGTGTATATTTTGGAACCAGTTCTTCCTTATCACACAAGCAAACAGTAAAACATGGCACCCAACCTAAAGAACCCTCTTCCTACAAACACCCTCCCCCAAGTTGCATTGAAGCAACATCTCTTTCCACACACTGGGGGGAGATTGTGTTAAGAAACTTACTAACAAATGTAGAATGGAGTTGACTTGATGTACATTTTAGTTGACCAAGGTTTGTTTGCTAGAGACCAAAGTCACTAGGGAAAAGAAAAACAATGTATCATTGTTAATTCTGATCTGAGTTATAGTCTAATAATCTAAATAGAGATGTCCGAACTTCGCAAAATCCTGTCCGCTCGAGGATCGGCGAATTTTCGAAAAAAATTCGAAAATTCGAAAATTTACCCATTAAAATGAAAAATATCCTCGAAATTACGAGATTTCTCGTATTTTCTAAAATACGTATATTCTAAAATTTTCTAAAATACGTATTTTCGGAAATTTACGAAAATACGAGAAATCCGCGGTTCGGAAGTTCGGAAGGCGGAAAATGCTGAAAAATCCACCGTTCGCGAACGGGACAAATCCGCGGCGGATCTGGGTTCGGATCCGCGAACCGGCCATCCCTAAATCTAAATACTAATTATAATGAGTGTGTAATGAATGTCATGGGCAAGTTGGACTAATAAAAGTAAATATCTGTCTGCTAAAGATCACTGCGTTGTACCAATGTTATTAAACACAGGCTTCACCCTAACCTTTATCCTTCAGGGCCCACAAACTGCAAAGACGTCTTAAAACAAGGATTCACTATTAGCGGCTGGTACAATATATACCCCAATGGGGTCCAAGCGATGTCAGTGATGTGTGACCTGGAAACAGACGGAGGAGGCTGGATTGTAAGTTAGGAGGCTCCGTACAGCTCCCATTGTGTTACTTAATGTTGCATTTGTCACAATGTCACTGAGATTAAAGGCAACATACACAGTCCTGAATGAGCTAAAAAATATGGTCACTGGAACGTGTAATAGTGAAAATGTTTCACTTTCTGTAAAACGAAGAGTGACAAAGCCTAAAAAAGACTTTAAATGACTGTGATCGCGTGTGAATAAACATCAATGTACAAAAAGGGATCGTGTCATAGCTTTTTGCATATTAATGTTTCTTCACACCCGACCCCAGTCATATGAAGCCACAACCCCACCCACAGTATGAAACTTGCCCTTATTTATTTGCAAATGAACCTACATCATTTACGGTAACACCCCAGCCATAACGTATTACATTATATTAATGTCAGTTAAAGTGAACCCCACATAGTAATAAGTGTGGCTTTATATGTGGCTCTGTACGGAGAGCCGGTATCAGAAATTTGTGTCTGAAATTTTTAGGCTTTGTTACTGTGTCAAAATAGAGCAATAGCAGCTCTCAGTACATAGCCCCAAAGGTGTTGGAAAGTATCTCTGTGTCTGGTGATACTGTCCCTTTAAATTGAACACAGCTGATCACATGCACAGATAATCTGTAACCATTTCCCCTGTTGGCAGGTTTTCCAGAGACGCCAAGACGGTTCGGTGGATTTTTACCGGGATTGGAATTCCTATAAGAAGGGATTTGGTAACCAGATAGGTGAATTTTGGTTGGGGAATGATAATCTTAATAAGTTAACTGCAACAGGTAAGTGATCGTTCTTATCTCTGTACCCACATCAATATTACAAGATCATAATATAATCCCATTATA
Organism: Hymenochirus boettgeri; assembly: GCA_019447015.1. Taxonomy (NCBI): domain Eukaryota; kingdom Metazoa; phylum Chordata; class Amphibia; order Anura; family Pipidae; genus Hymenochirus; species Hymenochirus boettgeri. The sequence goes on along the minus strand of JAACNH010004444.1, from coordinate 21,217 downwards.
ATCACAATATAATAACATTATAATCCCATTATAATCACAATATAATAACATTATAATCACAATATAATAACATTATAATCACAATATAATCCCATTATAATCACAATATAATCCCATTATACTCACAATAATAATAACATTATAATCCCATTATAATCACAATATAATAACATTATAATCACAATATAAAAACATTATAATCACAATATAATCCCAATATAATCACAATATAATAACATTATAATCACAATATAATAACATTATAATCACAATATAATGCCCATTATATCACATATCTATCCCATTATAATCACAATATAATAACATTATAATCACAATATAACAATTCAATCAAAAAAATACCAATTATAATCACCCCCACCCCCCCACCACACCACACCACAATATAATCCCATTATAATCACATTATAATCACAATATAAAAACATTATAATCACAATATAATCCCAATATAATCACAATATTATCACATTATAATCACAATATAATAACATTATAATCACAATATAATCACAATATAATCACAATATAATCTGGACATATTTTCTCCTTCTGATATAGGGAAATTCCAGTTACGTATTGACCTTATTAATTTTGAGAACAGGAAGACTTTTGCAGTGTACAGTGACTTTCGCATTGGGTCCGAGTCTGAGAAATACAAACTGTTTATTGGGACGTACACTGCTGGAGATGCAGGTGGGTAACAGTGTTTACAGCTAATTATACAGATAAGGGATATTTACACTTTATGTTTATTCATCTCAACAATCTAATACATGAAATCATTTATATTGTGTGTACAACAGCCAACGTCACCCAATTATACTGTGCCCCATAGACCACATGTATACACCTACTGTATGGATAATGTTAACCAACTGTAACCCACACACAGACTCCACACTTCTATCCCAACACCCAGTGTTGCAGATTCCAACAACTTTCTTCCACACATTCCTACCCCTGCAAATATCAACACCCCCAAGCAAATTCCAATGGAACATTCAACCCATCCACCCAACCCCCCACCTCCCTTGTTATCCCCCCATCTCGGGCTCCAATAAATTGAATGAATATTGGATTTTCTATAATAGAGATTCTATTGACAATGATATCAAGGTGAGGAAAATAAAATGTTTCTTTTCTCATCCAGGGGATTCCCTTGGTTACCATAAGAATCGTCCCTTTACCACCAAGGATGTAGACAATGATGGGCATTCCACAAACTGTGCAGAGGATTTCACAGGCGCCTGGTGGTATGGAGAATGTCATCAATCCAACCTGAACGGCCAATACAAAAGCAGCAACTTAAATGGTGTCAGCTGGAGAGATGCAAAGGGCAACCGCTCCACATACAAAGTGTCCGAAATGAAATTCCGTCAGGTTTGACTGGCGATCGGTTAATCAAGGAAACTGCTACTCAGTTGTATCTTAAAACTCTGATAATACATTTTCCGAAGCCTCTTGCTTATGGTATGTTGAAAGAAGATGGATATATTGAGAAAGATCCTAGGGGGAGGTACCAATGGCTTCATCTCCCAACCCCCCCAGAGGAACATTAAAGCAAAAGTAACAAAACATAACAATATTTTTCTGAATTCACTTAAGGACAATTAAACTCACCTCCAATCAAACTAAAGAGTATCCAGGGTGAGGACCCAAACTGGAGTCTTCTGTCACTGACAGTCAGCAGACTGCAAATAGAAAATGCAAGAGGAGCTGAATGATATAACATATGATCTGTAAAGTACCCAGAGGTGATGATGGTTTAGGTTCTCGCCTTGGATACTTTTCAATTGTGGAAGAGCGAGGGCTACTCCTGCCGCTGCTGGATGGCCCAGGTGCAGGAGAAGGCATGTCTTCTTACTCCCCTTTAACATATACAGCCCCCTCCAAAGCAGCCAAGCAGCCACTGTGGATGATGAAGGAATAGGGCAACGCTCCGTCATAGACTTGCTAAAACTTTATTTTTTTTTAGATTTAACTTGCAGCTTTTGTAAAAATTGTAGAAGGAATATTTTTTTTTACTATCACACAAGGGGCGTAACTAGGAATCACTGGGCCCCCCAACAAAACTATGATGGGGCGCCCATCCGTGCTTTATCCAGAGTGGTTTTCTGGGAGGAGGCTATATCTGTCATAGGAAAAATAAGAAGATGGGGCCCTTTGGCTCCCAGGCACCCTGCGATAGTATCCTCTGCTCCTGTGGTAGTTGCGCCCCTGCTATCGCATGTGTATATGCAGACTCCATTGAAATTTGTCAGTATGTCAGTCAGTCAGTCAGTTTACAGTGATGCATACAGTGTTGTTAAGCAACATTGTTGGCAGTCATTTTTGGGCCCCCACCTTACATATTATTATTAATATAAATTGTAATAAATTGTAATGTAACCATTATTGACAATTATACAGCTAGAGACTTCACCCTAGGCTTTCTTGAAAGGTAAGCGGTAGGTCTTGAATCACCCTTAGTGAAGATGTGGATCTTTTTTAAAGTAACTGATTTTGCAATTGATTTAAATATTTATACAACATTTTTATTCTAATTACACTTATTTAAAGGATAATTACTCCTGCTATAACTGACTTCTAGCTCCTCCCACAGTCATTATCAGTGAAAGGGAATGGTATATTCCCTTTTAATTTAGTTCTTAAAGACTAGTTATCCGCTAGTCATTTGATTGGATTTCTCAATTCAGAATGACTTGTGCAAGAATCTGTTGGCAATAAATACCCTGGAAAGTCTCAGAATATGACAGCAAACATTTTACTGAAATCTGATTTTAAAATTTCCGATTTTCCATTTTCCCTATTATTGAATTTCTGATATGCGCTTTTTGAGTTTTCGTTTCAGTTCAATTTTGAAGTTATATCAAAAAAAATAACATCATTATATGTCCACACTACCAGCAGATTAAATCACTTACTCTCATTTACAACCAGGCTGCCTTCCCATAGATATCACACAGCAAAGATGAGTGCTAAGAGCCCACCTCCTAAAGGGCCCAGGGCCCTGATTAACATATCACCTGTCATTGGCTGGTGGGAATGTCTGTTACAACCTCTCTCCTCCTCCTCTGCCAGTCAAACAAACTTGAACTGTTCGGTTGCAAGGATACAGCCTACATAATGAAGCTGATCAAGGATGGGTGGAGGAGTGTTTTCTTACATGCTAGTTTTGAGTGACAGTTACAGGCAGACAGAATTTTTATGCCCCCCTCACAGTGTGGCTAATTGAAGGCAGAGAAAGCCCGGAATCAGGAAAAAAAACGTATGGGGAGGGCTGCATACCATTACTCTTTTGAAAGCAGTTTAAAAAAATGCATTGAGGCAATACAGTTATCCTTTAAGTCGACTGGGGGGTCTTATTTCCATATGTACATGAGTGGAAAAAATGACCTGTTTTTTTATAAACAGCAATAGTTACCTTATTTCTGGCATTTCCAAAATGGTGAAAATATCGCTCCTTTATAAATATTTCTCTGTTTCTACCTCCAGATAAGTGGAACAGCAATGGGTGCAGCCTTTGCCCCCTCCTAGACAACCTAGTCATGGGTTGGTGGGAGGAGTCCAACATCTTTGGGGGTACAAATCCCCTCAGACAGGATATTGTATGGTAAGGGAGATCAAGATATTCTATGGATGCTTTTATCTAGTTTGTAAATAACAACAATGCTACCATTTCTCCAGCTTGTGGTTTTCCCCAGCACAGGTGTGATTACTTCGATTCTGATCTCTGGTTATTGATTCCTGCCCGATTACCATTTATGCTTGTTTGCTGCCTGTCCTGATTCCTGCTTATCCATTGACTATGCTTTCTCTTGATTCCTTGGCACCTCGCTCCGCTGACTGATTCCCTGTGTACTGACCCTTGGCTCTGTCAGTACACAGGGGTCTGACTGAAAATTTTCAGTGGTAGTTCATTGCCATGTGTATTGGCAACTTTATAGCACATAAAGTGCCAATTACAGTTATTTTTGTGCCTAATTCCGGATATCGCGGATTTTATGGTTTTCCGCCTTCCGAACTTTTCCTCGTATTTTCGAATTTTAATAGGAGCGGCAGCATGAAGAAAACTGCTTCTGCCAGGCTTCCTGAGTGCTTCAGCACTATCCTTAATATAGGAAGGCCCAGGGCCATAACCGGGCAGATGAAAATTGTATCTGCTAAACATTATTGGGAGGCTGGACTAATCATTCCTACCTAGATGTCCCAGGTTCTTTTCATTTCTAAAATGTTCATTTTTACTGTATAGTTGTCCTTTAAGGAAGAGTTATAAACAATTGATTCAATATAATTGCTGCACATACCATCAAGACCAATAAGAGATGTAAAAATACTACAATAGTATAAATTTTATTTTTAACATGACAAATTACAAAGCATTTCATAAACTGAAATTTACAGGGTGGGTGTTGGGGGGCATTAGGTTATGTTTAAACCCATTGCAGATAAAAATACAGTACAGTGGCCATAGAGGCAAAGGTGAATGTTGCCAAAATAAGAGGAACTTTGAGCGTTTCCCCATCATAGGTCTTCCCATTTAAACTTTGCAGGCAACAAAACACCCAAAGTGTTCATAATCTGTCATGGGAGATTTAAATTTCCTTTCAATTCTACTATAACTCTTGATAACAAACCCAGAATCTATCAGAGCCTTTCGAACAAACTCTTCATCCAACTTCAGTGTAAAAAACTTGTGTTCCCCAATTATGTAATAGGAAAGGTCGATCACAGCTATCAGGATTAGGTGACCTCCTGTTTTTATTAGGGAGCAGAATTGTTTCAGGAGTTTAAGGTACATGTTGCGATCTTTACACACGACTTCTAAGTAAGCAAAGCTGAACAGACAATCTGCTTGGGAACACACAACTGAGTCCATTGGTTTGTCATCCTGGATATCCCATTTTACAATGTGCTTGATGGCATTTCGGACTTTGTCTTCTTGTTCTTCCTGGCCAGCGCTGCAAAACAACAGGTCCTTACATTACGAACGTGTTAAAGCATGCTTCCTCTATAATAATAACAACAATAACGCAGACTTACCTTTGTCCTTTAAGTGAACAGGCAAACTCTGCAATGTGACGCTTGTCTACAGCGGACGGATCCTTATTGACCCATTTCTCCATTGATTCTATACTGGAGTCAGAAGATTCTATCATAGTAATATTTTTAAAGTGATCGGCAGCGACAAACAGAGGAAACATCATTAGACCCACACTGATATCGATGAGACTGTCTCCTTTCACAGAACCTGCACCAAGAATAGAAATTCAAAGCCATGAAGAACCAATCAGTTGATCTTTCACTAAGTTTAGAAGAAAAGGTCCAGCATTATGTTGAATGAAGGACTTGTAAACACTTAAACTTTTAACAATGACCTAGTAGACTTAATTGAAAATGATGTGGGAACTCAGTATAGGGGGTAGCAGGTCAGTCCCTCTTTGTGCTTTGGGCCCTTTACAGGCACTAAAATCATGCATTTTCACTGTAAACGAATAGGAATATCTTAAGTACATAAAGAGCAATCGATGGTTTAAAAAATACCAAAACTACCACATAGTTATTTTATTTACACGTGGGGCAATAATTATATTTCACTACTCATCCAAGTGGCTTCCTCTGTTTAGCTCAATGGTTGGGGACATCTCTGTATGAATAACTGCTGGGAATGTCTGAATTGAAGCCACTGTGTGCAGTCCCAAACGTTCTCCCTAGGCTTTGCATACTAAGAACGCTTGGGACTGTACGTACGTGGCTCTTTAAAGATTCTGTCTTTCTTTAATTTTTTAAAGATCTGGACTTTGTGTACCCAGATTTATTGATCCATTACATTGAATCTATACTGGAGTCATCATAGTAATATTTTTAAGCTATCATCAGCAACAAAGAGACAAAACATCGTTAGACCAACAATCAATTATCAATGAGTAAATCTTTAAATGCTAAACAACTTTAGCTGAATATCACTTAATACTAATCAATATTATAGACATTTAAGAGAATTGCATGTTTAAGATAATTGTATTAATGAATAACAATTTTTCATTAATTACAAAACAAATATACCTGAAGATAATACTTTATAGACAGCCTCCATGATATCTTCCATCACATCCTCATTGAAAGCCTTATTAGCTCCAGTGTAAGTTTCAAAATGGCTGCTTGCATCGTACACATTATCATGGTAGTGCTTATGTTCTGCGTTGGCCATATTGGATTTTTCTTTTGACTAGGGTTTTAAGTCGGAAGATAAAGATAACTCAACATTGGTATATAAAATACTTGACAATAATAAGCTTTCATGTGCGTGTGTGTATACTTTATTTATATATGTTCAAAAAAAGATATATTCAAATATTGTGAAATCAAAAATATACAAAACCGTGAAACTGGTGTTTACAACAACAGATGTTTTTCAGCACAAAGGATTTGGCATAAGTTACAATTTTTATTTTCTATTCCTTTACTCGTTAAATTTAGATTAGAGGAGATGCCCCTTAAAATTACCTTCTCTCCCCCATAGTAAATCATGGCTGGGTACACACGTACCAGGATTTGTCCCAATCAACTGTTTGCCACTAGCGAGCAATTGGATGGGACAAATCACTGTAAATCGCAGCAAAACTAGCCACAAGATCAGCAGTGATTTACCAACACACCAGATCGTCCTTTGGTCCAATACAGACAAACGGGCGTCTAAAATCAGTCATGGCTGTTCGCCATCCACTCCATGCAATATTTCCATATGGTGTGACCAGCCTAATTGAATCTCCCTGTTAAAGTCAATCAGGGAGATTCAATAAAAGTTCAAAATGGTGCTAATTTTGCCCCAACCAATCAGATCTTATTCAACATTTGAAAGCTAACATCTGATTGTTTGGGGCAAAATTAGCACCATTTTAAACGATAAGAACTTTTATTGAATCTCCCTGTATGTCTATATTTACAACAGAAATATAATTATTGTCATATCTACCTGTTGGGAGCTCTTGTAAACCCGAGTTTGTTTCTTCTTTCCCTTCATTCTTCTATATATACTATTCCTGGACCAATCACGTAACAGTAAATATTTGGTATATTATGGCTACAAATGAGGCTTAATGAAAATAATGTTCAGCCCATTTTAATATTTGTTTATTAAAAATAAGTTTCCATCACGTGGTGTTACATCATACACATCGTCTGCTTTCTCTATATTGTTTCCAAACTGAGTTAGTTAATGGGGAATGTTTCTGGACTATAAACAAGGATAATAACGTAGTTTATACATTAGGGAGATTCAATAAAAGTTTTTATCATTTGGTTCTAATTGTGCCCCAACCAATCAGATCTTATTTAACATTTGAAAGCTAACATCTAATTGGTTGGGGCAAAATTAGCACCATTTTTAGCGATAAGAACGTTTATTGAATCTCCATTGAAAGAAAGAGAAATCAACTGTAAAATCAAAGCACAATTGAAAGTGGATGGAAACATAATAACATGTGGTTGGTTGTAATTGGGAGGTGAGCAGTGGAACAAAAGGTGAAGCAACCAACACAATTGGCTAGAATTCCACCTATGGTTTAAAGTAGTTAATTGTCAATCACAATGCCACAATATAACAACAATTTAATACGTATGTAATAAGATATTTTACTAGGTGCATGAATGCTTTTTTGGGGGGGAGGGGTTGTATAAAAATAATAAGTGTAACTAGAATGGGAAAGTTTTAGTATAAAAGTTTGGCTTTAAAGTCTGCATTTGGAAGGGAATGTGTGTGTCTGTGCTCAAACTCAATAATCTTGCTATGGCAATGAAAGAGAACATTGTTATTTTTTTTTTACTTTAATTACCTTTCCGTATTGCTGCCAATATCAGTAGAAAGAATAAATACTTTAAGTAAAAGTTGAAGAGCAAGTGAAACCTTATAGTCTAACAATGTAGATTTTTTTTTAAGTCGATTGTGTGAAATGATCATTTTTGAAATTGGATAAAAGTCTTCTTTATGACTATTAGAGAATGAATGGATTTTGTTATGCTTAAAATTACGCCACCAGCCAAAAAAGTTTATTTTATGTTCTTGATTTTCTAAAGTTATGCCTGGAATGTTTGTTTTATAAATATTGAGCCAGTGGTTCTATGACTATTAGAGATGAGATTCGGGTCTGACACAAACCTGGATCCGACATGAAACTCCTCGGTTCCGAAATCTGAATGATCCATCCGAATCTGGACGGATCGTCTGGAGTCAGGAAGGAATTTTTCCCCTTCATAAACTTGGTGGGTTTTTTTTGCCTTCCTCTGGACCAACAGGTAGGCAGGAAATGAGGGTATTGCTAGATGGGTTGGACTGAATGGACGTATGTCTTTATTCAACCTCAAATACTATATACTATACTATACATTTAAAGTAGGAGGTGTAGATTTCTAATTTTGAATCATCTTTTTTCTTCAGTTTTCTACCAAGAACTGTGACTGGAATTCTGAATGTACGGTATATATGAAAGAATGTTCATACTGCAGCTAAAGGTGTGTAGATTCTGAAAACAGGTAGTGGTAATTCCAAGTTTAAGCGGTGTTTAGTTTGAAACACAGGAATCTGATTGCACTTATGCATTGGTCCCCTTTGGGGATAGTTTGTAGCCAGGTCTCTGAGTCCACCCACACATGTGGCATATTGTTTTCATTCAGAAGGGGTTATATTTCCATACATGTGTTAGATTTCAACGATGAACAACAGTATTTGTGTAAAATTTATCTTTGATTTTGTCTTTCTTTTTTTTTAAATTTACCAAAAAAATAAAATATGAAAAAGTAACTTCCATTTTGATGAATTCCTTTTTATTCTGTAAATTAATATCTTTGTAAAATCACCGTTACATTTTTTTCATTTTAACATAGCAAATGGACACAAAATTTCGGCTTTTTTGTAGAGCCACCTGAATAATGGGTGTCTTGGTGAAAATAGAGATAAAAGAACCAGACTCAATTGTTACTAAAACATATAATTACCATCGTCACAACATTCAAACCTCCCTTTCTTTGCGACACACAAAACACCCATAATAATCATAATCTAACAAATGAGACTTCAATTTGCTTTTGTGTTTCTCGAAGCTCTCGATGACATAACCACAATCTGTAAGAGCCTTTTGGACAAACTGTTTATCACACTTCATTGAAGAAAACTTGTGGTCTCCAATGGTGTAATAAGACATATTGAACACTGATAGCACAATGAGAGGACTTCCTAACTTGAGCAGGGAAGAGATTTTTTCTGAAGTTTGACATACATCTCAGGATCTTTAGAGACAAGTTCCAAGTACCAACAACTTATTAGACAATCAGCTTTGGGCAACACAACATCATCTAAGGGATTCTCCTTGGTAATGTCCCATTTCACAACTTGTTTGATTGCTTGTCTAGCTTTTTCTTCTTGTTTCTGCCACCCTTCACTGAAAAACAATACAAAACACAGTTATGATTTATTTATAGATATATATATAAACTCTCCTTTGGCCGCTCGCACTCCAAGAACCCCAGTCCTGTGCGTTCATAGATGTGTTGCATTTTGTATAATGGATCATAGAAAACAGATAAAGCGAATTTGAGGAGTCCAGGCAGGTAAGCTGTGAGGTGCACCCCCTAAAGTCTGCGCCACATCAGGTAAGTATCGATATATATGTTTGAAGGGAGGCACACTCAATAGTGCTTTTAAACAATAATGTATTCAGGTACTGAAAAATATACACACAATGTTTCAGGTGGTCAATAGAGATGTAATGTTGGTTGCAATAGAACCCAGTTTCGAATTGAATCCGAAAGGGTTTCGAAGTCCCGCCGAAACTTTCGGAACTCCCGGAATCTACAATACCTGAATTTTCCGAGTTTTCGATAATTATCAAAATCGAAACTAGATGATTTTCAAAAATCGAAAATTGAACTTTCGAAAATTCGAAAACGAAACGAAACTCAACAGTTTTGAACATCTCTAGTGGTCAAAGCCCCCTTTCCTCAGGAGAAAGGGGGCTTTGACTCCAGGAAACGTTAATATGATTTTCAGCACCTGAATAAGTTATTGTTTAAAAGCACTATTGAGTGTCTCCCTTCAAATATATATATATCATAGAAACCTGCAACATAAAAAATTTTACTCACCTTTGCCCCTTAAGTTCACATACAAACTTGGCTACATGAGTTTGGTCTAGGGCTCCGGGCTCGTTCTTTAACCATCTCTCTGTTTCTATCACGTTGGCGTCTGAAGAAATTCTACTCAAGGTTAAACCCATCACATCACATACTGTGCTAAAATCTCAGTTACTTACCCTCTGGTCCAGAGTAACAAAGACACTGTCACCAGATCACATCACATACTGTGCTAAAATATCAGTTACTTACCCTCTGGTCTGGAGTAACAAAGACACTGTCACCAGTGATGGTTTGGATCTTTATATCTCACTGAGGAGTTCTGTGTCTATATAAAGGTACAAGGACACAGACTGTGTTATACAGTGAACTCTGGGTACCACTCATGTATTATAAGGGATAATGTATCCCCTACTGTAAATTATAAGGATATTAGAAGTCACTGAGGAGTTCTGTGTCCATATAAAGGTACAAGGACACAGACTGAGTTATACAGGGAACTCTGGGTACCACTCATGTATTATAAGGGATAATGTATCCCCTACTGTAAATTATAAGGATATTAGAAGTTACTGAGGAGTTCTGTGTCCATATAAAGGTACAAGGACACAGACTGAGTTATACAGGGAACTCTGGGTACCACTCATGTATTATAAGGGATAATGTATCCCCTACTGTAAATTATAAGGATATTAGAAGTCACTGAGGAGTTCTTGTGGCTATCTAAAGGTACATAGGATCCCAGACTGAGTATACGGGAACTCTGGTACCACTCATGTATTATAAGGGATAATGTATCCCCTACTGTAACTTATAATGATATTAGAAGTCACTGAAGGTTTGTGCTATATTAGGTACAAAGGACACAGCTGAGTTCTACAGGGAACTCTGGGTACCCAACTCATGTATTATTAAAGGATAATGTATCCCCTACTGTAACATTATAAGGATATTAGAAGTCACTGGAGTTTGTGTCTATATAAGGTACAAGGACACAGACTGAGTTTATACAGGGAACTCTGGGTACCGACTCCTGTAATTATAAGGGGATAATGTATCCCCTACTGTAATTATAAAGGAGTTGAATCAGTGCAGATTCTGTCCGTCATATAAAAGGTACAAGAGACACAGACTGAGTTATACGAGGAACTCTGGGGTACCACTCATGTATTAATAAGGGATAATGTATCCCTAATACTGTAATTATAGGATATTAGAATTACTGAGAGTTTCTGTGTCTATATAAAGGTACAAGGATACAGCTGAGTTGTTATACAGGGATCTCTGGGTACCATCATGTATTATACGGGAATAAGTAATCCCCTACTGTCATAAATTATAAGATATTAAATGGTCACTGAGGAGTTCTGTGTCCATATATAAGTACACGGACACAGCTGAGTTAAATACAGGGAACTCTGGTACCACTCATGTATTATGAAGGATATATGTATCCCCTACTTGTAAATTATAAAGATATTAGAAGTCACTGAGAGTTCTGTTCCATATACGGTACAAGGACACAGCTGAGTTTACAGTCAGGAACTCTGGGTAGCACACTCACTGTATATAGGGATAATGTAATCCCCTACTGTAAAATAATAAGGATATTAGAATCACTGAGAGTTCTGTGTCATATAAAGTACAGGACACAGAGCTGAGTTATACGGGAACTCTGGGTACCACACCATGTTATTATAAGGAATGTATTCCCCTACTGTAATATAAGGATTTAGCGTAACTGAGGAGTTCGTAATCGACTATTGGTAACTTAATGGACAACCTTAATGATTTACATGTGGAATGGGTACATAGTTTTTAACTAACTATAATATAAAGTTTCCACTCGGAGAGCATAGCTAACACTTATTATACAATGACAAAGCTAACAATGATTATAACTGATTGACATAGCTACAGCCACTGATTATAAACAGATGACAAAGCTAAACCAATGATTATAACTGATGACATAGCTTCAACACTGAATTATTATAAACATAGCTAACACTGATTATAACTGATGACTCGCTAACACTGATTATAATGATAACATTGCTAAACAACTGATTACTACTGCTGCCAGGCTAAACACTGATATAACTGATAACCTACATACACTGATTATAACTGGATGACATAAGCTAAACACTGATTATAACTGATAACATAGCGAAACACTCGATTAACTGATTACATAGCTAAAACACTGATATAACTGATAACATAGCTAAACACTGATATAACTGATGACATGGCTCAACACTTGATTATCGATACCATAGCTAAAACTGATTATACACTTAATGCAATGGCTTAAACACTGATTATACAGATGTACATCGGCTAAAACACTGATTAATAACTGATTGACATAGCTTAAACACTGATATACTGATACATAGCTAAAAAACACTGAATATAACTGATAACATAGCTAAACACTTATTATAACTGATAACAAGCTAACAACAAAACCCGGATTATAACTTATTGACATAGCTTAAACATTAATTATAACTGATAACATAGCTAAACACTGATTATAACAGATGACAAAAAGTAATCACTGATTATAACTGATGACATAGCTAAACCCGATTATAACTGATGACATAGCTAACACTATATATAATGATACAATAGCTAACACAGGATTACTAACTGATAACATAGCTAAACCCGGATTATAACTGATGACATAAGCTAAACACTGATTATAACTGATGGACATACTAAACACTGATTATAACAGATAACAGTAGCTAAACACTGATTTATACTGATGACATGCTAACACTGATTATAACTGATGACATATCTAAACACTGATTATAACTGACCTAACATACTAACATGATTATAAACTGATGAATAGCTAAACACTGATTATAACGATGACATAGCTAAACACTTGATTATAACTATAAAATAGCTAAACCTGATTATATACTGTAATAGCTTAAACACTGATTATGAACTGATGACATAGCTAAACACTGATTATAGACTTGATGACATACCAACGACTGATTATATAACTGATAAATTAGCTTCAAAACACTATTATAACTGATACATGCCAAACACTGATTATAACTGATGACATAGCTTAGCTAACACTTGATTATAACTGATGACATCGCTAAACACTGATATAACTGATAAAATACTACACACTGATTTAACTGATGACATAAGCTAAAAAAGAACACGGATTATACTGATGACAAGCTAAACACGGATTATAACTGATGAACATAGCCCACACTGATTATAACGATAAATCGCTAAACCTGATTATAAAACTGATGACATAATCCAACAACTGATTATAAACTGATGACATACCAACACTGAATTATAACTGATGACATAGCTAAACAAAACTGATTATAACTGATGACATATCCAAAAAACCTGATTATAACCTGCTGACATAGCTAAACACGTGATTATCATCGATTAAATACTAAACACTGATTATAAAACTGCTGACAATAACTGTAGATACCTGATTCTACAGATATAACTTCTTTAGAATAAGTACAGAGTATTCGCCTTCCTAATGGTCACCTAATCGGTCACAGTCTGGGGTCCATGCGTCGGTGAGGCTGGGAAAAGGATTCCCTGGTCTTGGACGGATCACAAGTAGGTACAGAGCCAAAATGCAGAAATCAAACAACCGTAACGAACCTTTATATAAACTAACCAAATGTCCCCCCTCCTTTACACAGGGATATTGCCATATGTTTATATAATGTCTATAAAATATTAACCACCTCCTGATCTTAATACATTATACGGGACCAATTGCAACAAGTTGTATTTTGGCCACATTAGAAAATTGTTAATATTGTGCTAAAAAGTTAAATCAACGCAAATTTTTATTGCATCACTTGCGCGAGCTATTTCCCAAAGCCTTTGGGAGGGCAAATAATTATATAACGCCTCCCCCATGGGCGAATGCCACTAAATACACCCACTTTTTTGCCCATAGTAATAGGTAGAAATATTGTTAATAATGAAATTGGAGGCAGTGGTCGTGTTTCTTTTTGTCTTTAATCCTTCGTTTCCCTTGTAGGTCTGGAACCCCCAGAAAACAAGAGCCGGTCCGTTTTCTTAACACCCCCCCAACAGAGGTCCGTCTTGACCAACAGAATGCTAAGTTTGTATATGCCATTCCATACAGATGCAGTGAGTATGTATAAATATGTACAGCTACAGGATATGTATAAATATGTACAATACAGGGCGTATGTTATAAATAATGTACAGATCAGGGTGTCGGTATAAATAATGTACAAATTGCCGGATGATGTAAAATACTGTACAATACAAGGCTTATGTATAATAATACAGATACAGGGCCGGTATGTATAAATAATTGTACAGATTTCAGAGTATGTATAAATAATGTACAGCTACAGGGTGTAGGTATAAATAATGTACAGATACAGGGATTAGGTCTAAATAATGTACATAATACAGGAGTCGTAAAATAATGTACAGATACAGGGCGTAATGTATAAATAAGTACAGATTCAGGGAGTAATGTAAATCAATATGTACAGATATCAGGGTGTAGGTATAAATAAGGTACAGATACAGGGAGTAGGTATAAATAATTACAGATACAGGTAGTATGTATAAATATGTTACTAGATACGGGTGTAGGTATAGAATAATTGTACAATACAGGGAGTAAGTATAAATATGTACATATGGCAGGGATTATTGATATAAATAATGTACATATACAGTTGTAGGTATAATAATGTACAGATACAGGGAGTAGGTAATAAATAATGTCACAGATGCATGGATGTATGTATAAATATTGTACGATACAGGGTGTAGGTATGAAATAATGTACAGATGCTGGAGTAGTATACAATTAATGTACAGATACAGGGCGATGTATAATACTGTACAGAACAGGGTGTAGGTAAATAATGTACAGATTCAGGGAGTAGGTATAAAATCTGTCGATACAGGGAGTATGTATAAATAATGTACAGATACAATGGTGTAGGTATACTAATGTACATAATAACAGGGAGTAGGTCAATATGTAACAGAATGGCAGGGAGTATGTATAATAATGTACATATACAGGGTGTAGGTATAAATATGCAGATACAGGGATAGTATACTAATGTACAGATGCAGGGAGTATGTATAAATACTGTACAGATACAGGGTGTAGTTATAAAATAATGTACAGATGCCGGGAGTAGGTATAAATAATGTACGATACAGGGCGTATGTAGAAATAAATGTACATATACCGATGATATGTATAAATAAAAATGGACAGATCCAGGGGCGATGTATAAATAGTACAGATAGCAGGGCGTAGGTATAAATAATGTACGATGCAGGGAAGTATGTATAAATAATTTTAGGCAGAACAGGGTGTAGGTATAAAAAAAAAACAATGTTTTAATGTACAATACATGGAGTAGGTATAAATAATGTACAGATGCCAGGGAGTATGTATAAATAATGTACTATACATGGTGTAGTATAAATAATGTACCTATACAAACAGGGTTATGTATAATAATGTACTGATACAGGAGTAATGTATAAATACTGTACAGATACCAGGGCTATGTATAATAAGGACAGATGTCATGGAGTTATAAATAATGTAGCGATACAGGTGTGTATGTATAAATAATGTACAGATACAGTGATTATGTATAATAATGTACATATACATGGGCCGTATGTATAACTAATGTTACATATATCCGAGTATGCTAATAAATAATGTACAGATCTGGAGTATGTATAATAATGTTACAGATGCAGGAGTATGTAATCAATAATGTATCAGATACAGGCGTAATGTATAAATAATGTAACAGATACAGGAGGGCGTAATGTATAAATATGACAGATGCAGGGAGTATGTATACATAATGTACAGATACAGGCGTGGTATAAATAATGTACGATGCCTGGAGAAGTATAATAAGTAGCCGATACAGGGTGTAATCGTATAGGACTCTGGCTAGTAGGAAATGTAACGATACCGGGTGTCGATATAAATAATGTACAAGGGGGGTGCGTGCGGCGGGGAGTATGAATAAACTAAATGTAGAGAGGAGGATAGGCCGGGAGATGTATCCTAAATGTACAGATACAGGCGTATGTATAAATAATATGGTAGGCAAGGATACGCGGTGTGTAAGGTATAATAATGACAAGCAGTAGTATGTGAAGTAATGTACATACAGGGCGTATGTATAAATAATGTACAGATACAGGGTGTATGTATAAATATGTACAGATACAGGGAGTATGTATAAATAATGTACAGATGCAGGGCGTATAATAAATAATGTACACCTGATATCAGAAGTGTAGGTGAATAAATAAAAAATAAACTCGGAACAGCTACGAGGAAAGTGGTGTATAAATAAGTGTGTACCTAGTTGGCAGTGGCGTATATATCAATATGATGTACATATACAAGGGGATGTTTAGAATAATGTCGATACAGGGCGTATTTATCAATACTGTACAAGATACAGGGTGTAAGGTAGTAATAATGTACAGATAAGGTGTTGTATAAAATAATGTTACAGATCAAGGGTTATTTTAATTAATGTACATATACAGGGAGTATGTAAAATATTTACAATACAGGGTATGTTAATAAATAATGTACAATACAGGGTGTATGTATGAAATAGATGTACATATCCAGGTTGGGTACTGTAAATTATAAGGATATTAGAAGTCACTGAGGAGTTCTGTGTCCATATAAAGGTACAAGGACACAGACTGAGTTATACAGGGAACTCTGGGTACCACTCATGTATTATAAGGTATAATGTATCCCCTACTGTAAATTATAAAGATATTAGAAGTCACTGAGGAGTTCTGTGTCTATATAAAGGTACAAGGACACAGGCTGAGTTATACAAGTCAGGGAACTCTGGGTACAACTCATGTATTATAAGGGATAATGTATCCCCTACTGTAAATTATAAGGATATTAGAAGTCACTGAGGAGTTCTGTGTCCATATAAAAGTACAAGGACACAGACTGAGTTATACAGGGAACTCTGGGTACCACACATGTATTATAAGGGATAATGTATCCCCTACTGTACATTATAAGGATATTAGCAGTAACTGAGGAGTTCCGTAATGAAGCTATTTTGTAACTTTTAATAAATTAATATTTTATGTAGATGGTAAGTTATTTACTATAATATAAAGTTTTACACTGCTGAGAGCATAGCTAAGCACTGATTATAACAGATGACAAAGCTAAACAATGATTGCGGCCAACAACCATTTCAGATCATTACAAACAACACCTAGGGAGGTTACAATACTCAAGACTGCCCACGGTGCTTATTGGATTTGCAGTAACCAATCAATGTCTACCCTAACTGCATCACATCAGTAAAACGGAAATATCTGCTTGGTTGCAGCCATGGCAAAGGTTTTTACATCCTGAAATGATAAGCCCCATAATTAAATAAACCACAGCACCGGCGTGTGTGGTACCATAGTTGGAAGTTTGTTATGAAAACATTGGAATGCTTCACACTGATGAATAACCCTATGGTGGAACCTTACAAAGACCCCCTGAAGAGGTTAACGCGATGTCTCCCGAAGAAAATTAAAACGCTTTTCCTCCCTTTTGTTCACTAGAGAAAACCCCGACATGCCTTCCCGTAAGATATCATTCTTATAATGAACCTCCTAAATCTTCCCGTCTGGACCCTCATAAACCAGACCACCACCAATACACACCCCTGGACCACCCTCATCCCACCCATTCTAGGGAAATGGCTTGGCTCTTCATGACAGCATAACAAGCAACCAAAGATGGAAGCTGTTCTGTAAAACTTGGGCATGTTGGGCGTAGCTTTTAGTTTCTCCATCACTAACCAAGGTGTTTGGGACCAGCATTGCTGTAAGTGGTGACCTGATCAATGGCTCCACATTCCCACATAGACTGGATTTGGAACCAGGGCTAGAATTTGGTATCTCTTAGCTTAGAGATGCTAGAACTCGACCCGATTTTCAAGCTGAAGCTCATTCGAACATTTGAAACGAACTCGGACTTCTCAACTATCCCGGACCCGGACTTTCGATGACGTACATGCGTGCGAAATATAGCTCGTAAAATGCTATAATACCAAATACCGTCAGTAAATATCGAATATCGAATCCGTGAGTAAATGTCTATTATACCAATCACGGGAGTAATATTGGAATTCTTGAATCCAGCAGTAAATGTCTATTATACCAATACGCGCGTAAATATCAAATATCGAATCCGCAAGTAAATGTCTATTGATCCCAAACGCGAGTAAATATCGAATATCGACATCCGCAAGTAAAATGTCTAGTATACCATACGCGAGTAAAATCGAACTCGAATCCGTGAGCGTTCATGGGATTATTATCAAATGTTTTACGCGAGAGCTCGAAAAAGTATTGCGCGTGAGAGTTTTTGAATGTCCTGGATATTGGAACAGTGTTCCCCCGACCATTCCCAGGTCCTCACAGCCATTTACATTAAGTACTTGATATTTTAATTGTATTTCAT
The DNA here is from genome assembly GCA_019447015.1 of Hymenochirus boettgeri. Classification (NCBI taxonomy): domain Eukaryota; kingdom Metazoa; phylum Chordata; class Amphibia; order Anura; family Pipidae; genus Hymenochirus; species Hymenochirus boettgeri. The sequence continues at coordinate 2,481 of JAACNH010004444.1, read as the reverse complement.
TAGAACTTTTCAAACTATTTGACTCCCATTGAACTTTAATGGGTCCGTCCGTTGCCACACTTATAATTCAAAGTTGGACAACAGACGTTCGGATCGGTCGTGAGAGTCGGCCATCTCTCCTTACTTTAGAAGGACGGTTTTATGACCTAAATAGACAACTTTTTTTTTCCATAATGGACGTATGTCTGATCATTTACAAGGAGGTCCCAGCTTTAATTAAAAACCCCTCGGCCGTCTCCATATCCAATTTCAACAGCAACAAGGAAGACCCCGGTTTTCATCCCTTGATTCATCGCTAAGGGAAAGAAAACTGGTTACGGACACGTGTAAGGTACAGTCCTGAATGTTTCAATGTTACCAACGGGGGACTGGGTTGCTAAATTCAAACACCCACGTGAATGGATATTCTACTTCCCCTTTAACCCCCGTCGCTTACCAGAGATCATTCTGTAGGGGTGGATAGGATATTAGAATTGATGTGTCACCTGGTGCTGCTATATATATGAAATAAAATTATCCACTTACTAGAGAGTTCCGAACTTCGCAAAATCCTGTCCCGCTCGGGATCCACGAATTTTCCCCGAAACTCCGTGAGCGACCCATGAAACGCCTCTAAAAAAATGAAAAAAATAAATAATCCTCGAAATCGAGAAATCGCTCGTAATTTCGAAATTTTTCAAAAACGCGTTCGGAAAAGTCGGAAGGCGGAAAATCGGAAATCCGCGATATCCGCCGATCGCGAAACTTAGGTGTCAATCCGCCGCGGACTGTGTCCGTCACTCTAGCAATTTCTAATGAGAACATTATCAAGATGTATGGAGATAACATGGCAATAATACCCCCTTCTTTATGTTTTCTTTAAGGCGGCCATATTGTATCCTGACAGCACTGCAAACCATCATAGGCCATCCCATTGGTGTCATGAATTTGCCATAATCCGCACACACAATCTGCACGTCAGTACAATGGCAGTGCAGCCGTTAAGCCATATAGTCATTATTGAAGTTTGTGTTTTGACATGTTTTTAAAGTGGAAGAATGTGAACTGTTTCTTCTGTGTGGACTGGAGCCACGGATCCCGGACTCTGTATTCGCAGGCAACAAATACATCGTGTTGTGGGTGCACAAGTAGTAGCCTATTTTGGTTGAATCCTGAAGGTACGTTAAAATTTCAATAAGAAGTCACAGCAAATACAAACCGACACCACATTCAGTAACAACACTCATGTTTATCAGGGCTAATGTATCCCCTACTGTAATTATAAGGATATTAGAAGTCATTGAGTTTGTGTCTATATAAAGGTACAAGACACCGACTGAAGTTAATACAGGAACTCGGTACCACTCATGTATTTAAGGGATAATGTAATCCCCTACTTGGAAAAATTATAAAGGAGTTAGAAGTCACTGAGGAGTTCTGTTCCATATAAAGTTACAAGAAGGACACAGACTGAGTTATACAGGGAACTCTGGTACCAACTCATGTATTAAAGTAATGTATCCCCTACTGTAAAATTATAAGAGATATAGAAGTCACAGAGGAGTTCGTGTCCCATATAAATGTACTAGAACACAGACTGTGCAGTTATACGAGGGAACTCTGTGGATACCACTTGTGTATTAAAGGGATAATGTATCCATCCCCTCTGTCAATTATAAGGAGCTTAAGAAGTCACTGAGTTGTGGCTATCTAAAGGTACATAGGATCCCAGACTGAGTATACGGGAACTCT
>JAACNH010004443.1:0-24129 GCA_019447015.1 Hymenochirus boettgeri | reverse complement strand
GTATAGAGTAGTATAGTATAGTACAGTATAGTATAGTACAGTATAGTGTAGTATAGTACAGTATAGTACAGTATAGTACAGTATAGTATAGTATAGTACAGTACAGTATAGTACAGTATAGTACAATACAGTACAGTATAGTACAGTATTAAGCGATAAGAACCTTTTATTTGAATAACCAATAATTCGTCATTTCCTTCCCAAAACATATGGGCACCATATCCCCGTTAGGGTTAATAGGTTTATCTCCATTAAAGGTAAAAAGTTTGGAAATATCGTAAGATCTCAGAACTGGTACATTGTTAAAGTATTACATCCATGTTAAGAGGGTTCCTTGGTGGGTAATATTGTAAACGTCTCTCACCAGGAATCTTCCTCACTAGAAATGAATTGAAAATACCTATGGAGTATCCAAACTTTCAATGCCCAACTTTCTATGCTAGTAAACAAAGTATTGGATGGGTTGTTATAAAGACATAGGTCCATCTAGCCACCTTATACCTAACCATAATGTCTGTATAACAGTACATAGTAAAATAGCATTGGAGGTTGTATAAAGACATTACGTCCATCTAGTACAACCATTTATACCCTACCCATAGGTCTGTATAACCTTTACATAGTAACGTAAGTATTGGAGGTTTGTTATAAAAAGAAATATGTCCATCTAGTCCAACTATGTACCCTATATCATGTTATACAAGAAACTCTGGGTACCACTCATGATGTATAAGGATAAGGCATACCTCAATTTAATATAAGGATATTAGAAGTCAATGATGAGGAGTTTGTGTCCATATAAGGTACAAAGGACATCAGACGGAATTATACAGGGAACTCTGCGGTTACCACTCATGTATTATAGGGATAATGTATACCTTACTGTAAAAATAAGGATATTAGCGAGTCACTAAGAGTTTGTGTCATAAAAGGTACAAGGACAACAGGCCGGGTTTACAGGGAACTCTGGGGTACCACTCATTGGTATTATACAGGGATACATGTATCCCTCGACTGTAAATAATAAGGATATTAGAATCACTGGAGGAGTTCTGGGTCTGAATATAAAGGAACAAGGAACAGACAGAGGTATACAGGGAACTCGGTACCACTCAGTATTATAAGGATATGATCCCCTGACTGTAAATTTAAGGATATTAGAAGACTGAGGAGTTAATGTGTCCAGATAAAGGTAACAAGGACCACAGACTAAGTTATACAGGGAACTCTGGGTACACATCAGTATTATAGGGATTAATTTCCCTACTGTAAACTTATAAGGATATTAGAAGTCAGTGAGGAGTTGTGTGTCATATATAAAGGTTACCCAGGACACAGGACTGAAGTTATACAGGGAAACTACTGGGTACCATTCATGTATTAAAGGGATAATGTTATCCGCCTCATGTAAATTATATAAGGATATTAGAAGTCACGAGGGAGTTCTGTGTCTATATAAAGGATACAAGGACACAGACGAGTTATTAAGGGAACACTTGGGTACCACTCATGTATTATAAGGGATACATGTATCCCTACTGTAAATATAAGGATAGTAGAAGTTCACTGAGGAGTTCTGTGTCCATATAAGGTACAGGAACACAGAACGGAGTATACGGGAACTTGGGTACCACTCAGTGTATTATAAGGGTAATGTATACCCCTACTGTAAATTATAAGGATATTAGAAGTCTCACTGAGGAGTTTCTGCTGTCTATATAAAGGTTACAAGGAACAGGACTGAGTTATACAGGGAACTCTGGTTACCACTATGATATAAGGATAATGTATCCTACTGTAAATTATAAGGATATTAGAAGTCAGTGAGGAGTGTCTGGTGTCTATATAAAGGGTACAAGGACACAGACTGAGTTATACAGGGAACTCGGGTCCACTACCGTATTATAAGGGATAAGTCTATCCCTACTGTGAAATATAAGCATATTAGAAGTCCACTGAGGAGTATGGCGGTCTAAATTAAGAGGTACAAGGACACAGGGACTGAGTTTTTTTTTTATACAGGGACACTCTGGGGGTACCACTCATGTATTTAAGGGAAATGTATCCCCTACTGTAAATATTAAGAGTATGTAGAGCTCAGGAGGAGTTCTGTGTCTATATAACAAGTACAAGGACACAGGATGAGTTATACAGGGAAACTTCTGGGTACCCCACTCAGGTATTATAAGGGATAATGTATCCCCTACTGTAAAATTATAAGGATAGTAGAAGTCACTGAGGAGTTCGTGTCTATATAAAAGTACAAGGGACACAGACGAGTTATTACAGGGAACTCTGGGTACAACTCAGATGTATATAAGGGATAGTATCCCCTACTACTGTAAATTTAAGGATATTAGAAGTCAGGTGAGTAGTTCTGTGGTCAATAAAAGGTACAAAGGACACAGAATGAGTTATACAGGAACTCTGGGTTACCAATCAGTGTATTATAAGGGATAATGTATCCCTACTGTAAATTATAAGGATATTAGAAGTCACATGAGGAGTTCTGGTCCATATAAAGGTACAAGGACACCAGACGCGCTTGAGTTATACAGGGAACTCTGGGTACCACTCATGTATTTTCTAGGGATAATGTATCCCTCGTAAATTATAGGTATAATTAGAGTCACTTGAGGAGTTCTGTGTCTAATAAAGGTTCACAAGGGCACAGACTGTGTTATTACAGGAACTCTGGGTACCATCCATGTATTATAAGGATAAGGTATCAACCTTACTGAAAATATAAGGATAATTAGAGGTCATGAGGAGTTTGTGTCGATAGTAAAGGTGTACAGAGGACACTAGACTAGTTATAAGGGAATCTGGGTACCCCACTAATGTATTATAAGGGATATGATTCCCTACTGTAAATTGATAGGATATAGAAAGTCACTGAGGAGTCTCGTCGTCTATCTAAAGCGTACAAGTACCCAGACTGAGTTATACAGGAAACTCTGGGACCCACATGTATTATAGGATAGTATCCTTACTATAAATTATAGGATATTAGAGTCACGAGGAGTTCGTGTCTTATCAAGGGTACCAAGGAAACAGGACTGAGTTATACAGGGAATCTTGGGTACCCCACTCATGTATTATAATGGATAATTGTATCCCCTACTGTCATTATAAGGATATTAAGAAGTCACTGAGGAGTTCTGTGTCTCTATAAGTACAAGGACACAGATTGAGTTTATACAGGAACTCTGAGTACCATCAGTTATTATTAAGGGATACATGTATCCCTACTGTAAAATTATAAGGATTTAGAAGTCACTGAGGAGTTCGTGTCTATATAAAGGTCGAGGACACAGACGAGTGTATACAGGGAATCTGGGTATCAGCATTATATAAGGGATTCCCCTGCTGTAAATTATAAGTATATTAGGAGTTCTTTGTCGATAGATTTAGGTTCAAGGGGAACAACTGGTTGGAACAGGTACATTGTTAACATAATACACACAAAACCAGGCTCATTTACCAGAGCGCTGTCGCTCTGGGTCAAATTTTGCCCTCTTCCTGCCAATCATAGATACGTTCGCGAATCTGGTGAAGAATACCAGAGTAAGGTATGAATCGTGAGCGTCGGGATGCGTGGGTGATTTTTTTTTCCGTAACAACAGCATACGACCGTTAAAATGCTTATTAAACCATTAGCGAACCATTAGCACGACATAAACTTCCATATATTTGACATAGTGATCTGGTATATGAGCCTGGAAAGCATTTGCTAGTATTTCCATTGCTAGGTTATTTATTATAAGGAGATAAATTTACAGGGTTTTAGAAACAGACGGGTGTTTCTATTCTGGGCGGTTGATGAATTAACATTTTCTCTGATTGGAGAGAGTGGGGGGTTTAATACACACGTTATATATTCAGTCAGTTCCACTGAGATCATTATCGTATGAGGAGAAAATAATTGGACTATTTGTCATACCACACTGGAACACCTGCAGGTTTAACAGGATAAATGACTTTATTTTCTGCCTACAAAAAAAAACATTTGACTCATTGGTGTGTGATTATACCCAGAATCCCTTGCAGCACACAGGTGAATCTGCGTTCGTCTCACAAATCCAATGAATGGGGAGAAAGTGGCAAGCCCTGTGGCTGCGGTGTAGTAAAGACAAGTCTGAAGGTGGCGCTGTGTAACCAGACATCACCAGCCAGCTTGGGTTGCAATTCATGGGTTGTAGATGTCTGACATGCCAGGCACATGATCCCTTACGCAACAGACATTGTAATACTTTCACATCTTATACATCAACAAATCCCAGCAACCTCTCTGTCACTTAGGGATGTGGGAAATGACGGCACAGGAGCAGGGAATAAGCATGGCTGTCAGGGGATACTGGGAAGTGTAGTTCACCATAAGCTGTAGGGCTAAATGAAGGACATGACTCTCAATTGCTTATTATTATCGGCCCCCAACTAATTGCATAAGAAGCCCCAGTCTGCTAATTTTGTTACAGAGATAAGAGGACAAGATGATATTCAGTGCCATCATCAGTGCGCACTGTATTAGACTAAGGACCCCCCGCACTGTATTATATCAAAGGACCCCGCACTGTATAGACCAGAGACCCCCCGCACTTGTGATATATCAAGACCCCCCGCACTGTATAGACCAGAGACCCCCGCACTTTATACACCAAAAACTCCCCGCACTGTATACAACAGAGACCCCGCACTGTATAGACCGAGACCCCCGCACTGTATATATCAAAGACCCCCCGCGCGTAAGAACAGAGACCCCGCACTATATACACCAAAACCCCCCGCACTGTATACAACAGAGACCCCCGCAATGTTATAGACCGGAGACCCCGCACTGTATATATCAAAGACCCCCGCACTGTATAGACAGAGACCCCCGCACTGTATAGGACCAAAACCCCCCGCCCTGTATACAACAGAGACCCCCGCACTGTAATATCAAAGCCACCCGCACTGTATAGACCAGAGACCCCCGCACTGTATACACCAAAAACCCCCGCACTGTATACAACAAGACCCCCGCACTGTATAGACCAGAGACCCCCGCACTGTATACACCAAAGCCCCCCGCACTGTATACAACAGAGACCCTGCACTGTATAGACCAGAGACCCCCGCACTGTATACACCAGAGACCCCGCACTGTATAGACCAGAGACCCCGCACTGTATACACCAAAACCCCCGCACTGTATACACCAGAGACCCCGCACTGTATACCACCAGAGACCCGCACTGGTATACCACAAAACCCCCCGCACTGTATACAACAGAGACCTCGCTACTGTATAGACCGCAGACCCCGCACTGTTACACCAGGACCCCCTGCACTGTATAGACTAAAACACCCCCGCACTGATACAACCAGAGAACCCCGAAACTGTATAGAACAGACCAGAGACCCACCGCACTGTATAGACCCGAACCCCCCCCCCCCGGCAACTGTATAGGACGGAGACCCCCGCATGTATAGACCAGAGGACCCCCCCAGCACTGTAGAGACCGACGACCCCCAATGTATAGAATACAGACCCCCGCACTGTATATACCGAGACCCCCGCACTGTATAGACCAGAGACCCCCCAGCACTGTATAGACCAGAGACCCCCGCACTGTATAGAATAACGGACCCCCAGCACTGTATAGACCAGAGACCCCCCACAATGTATAGAACAGCGACCCCCCAGCATGTATAGACCAGAGACCCCCACACTGTATAGACCGAGACCCCCGCACTGTATAGGAACCGAGGACCCGCACTGGATAGGACAGAGGACCCCGCACGTATAGAAGAGACCGGATAGACCCCGCATGTACCCAACCATGAACCCACCACATGTATAGGAACGAGACCCCGCATGTATGGACCGAGACCACCCACCATTATAGACCGAGACCCCCACACTGTATGACGAGACCCCCCGCCGAATATTGGACCGGAGACCCCCACACTTCATGGACCGAGGACCCCACACTCTATAGACAGAGACCCCCCCGTATCGGCCGAGAGCTCCGCCTCACTGTAGGACCGAGACCCCAACATTATAGGGACCGCGGACCCCACACTCTATAGACGAGACCCCAACCACGTATAGACCGAGACCCCCGCACTGTATGGACCGAGACCCCCACAGAGTATGGATCGAGACCCCACACTCTATAGACCAGTGACCCCCCCCGGCACTGTATGGACCGAGACCCCCACACTCTATAGACGAGACCCCCACACTCTATAGACGAGACCCCCGCATTGTATAGACCAGAGACCCCCGCACTGTATAGACCGAGGACCCCGCACTGTATGGACCGAGACACCCCCGCACTGTATGGACCGAGACCCCCACACTCTATAGACCGAGACCACCACCACTCTATGAGGACCGAGACCCCCACACTGTATAGACCGAGACCCCCCGCATACTATAGACCAGTGACACCCCCCCCCCGGCACTGTATAGACCGAGACCCCCACACTCTATAGACCGAGACCCCCACACTGTATAGACCGAGACCCCCACACTGTATAGACCAGCGACCCCACCACTGTATAGACGAGACCCCCACACCTATAGAACCGAGACCCCACACTTATTTAGGACCGAGACCCCACCACTGTATAAGACCAGTGACCACCCCCCCTCTATTAGACGAGACCCCCACACTCTAAGACGAGACCCCCAATGTTAGGACCGAGACCCCCACACTGTATAGACCGAGACCCCCGCACTGTATAGAACAGAGACCCCCGCACTGTATAGACGAGACCCCCGCATTGTATAGACCAGAGACCCCGCACGTATTGAGACCCATTAGCCAGACCCCCGCATGTATAGACGAGACCCCCCCCCCACGTATTAAGACCAGAGTGACCCCGCATGTAAGACGAGGACCCAAGCCATTGATAGAGACCCATCAGTAACAGAGACCCCCGCACTGTATGGACCGAGCCACCCGCACTGTCTCTGGCTCCGCTCCTAGGGAAGTTTTGACCCTCCCACCTGTCACTCTCATTATCCCGCCCACTCAATATGTATTTCAGTAAGTAGCCCCGCCTTCTGGGCGTCCCAGCCAATAACCACGCCCATCAGTCAATCTCCCCACGCCCATCAGTCAATCCCCGTTTCCATAGTGATTGCCAAGCGCTGATAGTTCACCCGGAGAGTTCAGGTCCGTCCGGAGATTCAACAGGAACTTCCGATCCCACCAGGTCCAGTGTCCGACAACCCAAACTGTCTGGTGACCCCCCCCAACTGTGTTGGGTCGACCCCCAGACGTGTTGTGTGGGTGTGGACCCCCCAAAGGACTGGTGTGTGTCCGGACCCCAAGACTGTGTGGGTCGACCCCCTAGGATGTGTCTGTGTGACCCCCCAACTTGTTGTGTGTTCGACCACAGAACTTGTGTGGTGTGTGACCCCCAGACTGTGTGTGTGTCGACCCTCTCCTAGGACTGTGGTCTGTGTGACCCCCCAAAGACTGGTGTGTGTACGAACCCAGGACTGGTGTCCGACCCCCCAAGACTGTGTGTGTCCGACCCCCCAGACTGTGTCTGTGTGACCCCCCCAAAACTGTGTATCCGACCCCCAACAAACAAACATGTTGGTGTTGATACCCCAAATGTGTTTGACCCCCCAAAATGTGTTGTATGACCCCCAAACTGTGTATCCGACCCCCCAAACTGTGTGTGTCTGATCCCCCAAACTGTGTTTGACCCCCAAACTGTGTGTCTGACCCCCCAAACTGTGTGTCCGACCCCCCAAACTGTGTGTCCGACCCCCCAAAAACTGTGTGTTTGACACCCCAAAATGTGAGACGACCCCAAACTGTGTGTGTTAACCACCAAAACTGTGTGCTGTGTCCTACCCCCAAATGTGTATGTCTGACCCTCCCAAAAACTATGTTTCTCACCCCCAAACTCTGTGTGTCCGGCCCCCCAAAATTATCTGTTGTATTCAATTAGATGAACTGGACTTGAAATGTAGTTCTTGAAGACGTTTCGATAGTCATCCGACTGGCTTCTCAATGCAGATGACTTGTACAAGAATCTGTGGCAATTATGTACCCTGGAAAATCCCAATTAGCATATCACAGCCAGGGTGTAAGGGTGTGTTGTGATAGATAGTGGATAAGAGGTGTTATAGGAACGCCCAGAGTAAGGTGTCAAACAGCATTGTACATGGCAGAACAGTTGGTGTCGAAACCCCCCACCTCTATTTAGGCTTGGTTCTTTATTTTCACATAAATGGCCTCCTTGGACACCTCTCTTGAACTACAGAGAACCTTCACAAGCAAGACCCCCACATGTTTCTGACTCACCCAAATTGTGTGTGTCCTGTTCTACAGGACATTATGGTAGGTATAAAGGTGGACTAGATGGAAGTATGTCTTTATTACAACCTCCAATACTATGTTACTATGTAACTGTTTATACGACATTATGGGTAGGGTATAAAGGTTGGACTAGATGGATGTATGTCTTTATACAACCTCCAATATAGTTACTATGTAACTGTTACAGACTTTGGGTAGGGTATAAAGGTTGGACTAGATGGACGTATGTCTTTATACAACCTCCAATACTATGTTACTATGTAACTGTTATGAATGTCTTTATACAACCTCCAATACTATGTTACTATGTAACTGTTATACAGACATTATGGGTAGGGTATAAAGGTTGGACTAGATGGACGTATGTATTTATACAACTCCAATACTATGTACATATGTAACTGTTATACAGACATTAGGGTAGGGTATAAAGGTTGGACTAGACGGAGGTATGTCTTATACAACCTCCAATACTATGTTACTAGAACGTTATACAGACATTATGGGTAGGGATAAAGGTTGGACTAGACGGAGTATGTCTTTATACAACCTCCAATACTATGTTACTAGTAATGTTATACAGACATTATGGGTAGGGTATAAAGGTTGGACTAGACGGACGTATGTCTATACAACCTCCAATACTAATGTACTATGTAACGGTTATGCGGACATTATGGGTAGGGTATTAAAGGTTGGACTAGACGGACGTATGTTCTTATACAACCTCCAATACTATGTTACCATGTAACGTGTTATGCGGACATATGGGTAGGTATAAAGGTTGGACTAGACGGACGTTGTCTTTATACAACCTCCAATATATGTTACCATGTAACAGTTATGCGGACATTTATGGGTAGGGTATAAAGGTTTGACTAAATAACGTTACATGTAACTGTTTCGGAATTACGGGAGGGAAAAGGTGGATTAGACGGATGTATGTTTATAAACTCCAATACTACGTTACCATGTAACTGTTATACGGACATTACGGGTAGGGTATAAAAGGTTGGATTAGAGGACGTATGTCTTTATACAACCTCCAATACTACGTACCTGTAAACTGTTGTACGGACATTACGGGTGGTATAAAGGTTGGACTAGACGGACCTATGTCTTATACAACCTCAATACTACGTTACCATGTAATGTTGTACGGACATTACGGGTAGGGGTATAAAAGGTTTGGACTAGAGGACTATGTCTTTATACAACCTCCATACTATCTTAACTATGTAACTGTTGTACAGGACATTACGGGTAGGGTATAAGGTTGGATAGACGGACGTAGGTCTTTATACAACCTCCAATACTATGTTTACTATGTAACTGTTTACAGACATTACGGGTAGGGTATAAAGGTTGGACTAGACGGACGTATGTCTTTATACAACATCAATACTATGTTACTGTGTAAACTGTTATGCAGACATTACGGGTAGGGGTATAAAGGTTGGACTAGACGGGACGTATGTCTTTATACAACCTCAATACTATGTTACTGTGTAACTGTTATGCAGACATTACGGGTAGGGTATAAAGGTTGGACTAGACGGAACGTATGTCTTATACAACCTCCAATACTATGGTTACTGTGTAACTGTTAGGTCAGGAGCATTCCGGGTAGGGTATAAAGGTTGACTAGACGGACGTATGTCTTTATACAACCTCCTACTATGTTACTGTGTAATTGTATACAGACATTACGGGTAGGGTATAAAGGTTGGACTAGACGGACGTATGTCTTTATACAACCTCCAATAACTATGTTACTGTGTAACTGTTATACAGACATTTACGGGTAGGGTATAAAGGTTGGACTAGACGGACGTATGTCTTTATACAACCTCCATACTATGTTACTGTGTAAACTGTTATACAGACATACGGGAGAGGGTAGGGATAAAGGTTGGACTAGACGGACGTAGTCTTATACAACCTCCAATACATGTACTTTGTAAATGTTTACAGACATTACCGGTAGGGTATAAGGTGGACTAGACGGACGTATGTCTTTTAAAACCTCCAAACTATGGTACTATGTAACTGTAGACAGACATTACGGGTAGGGTTTAAAGGTTGGACTAGACGGACGTATGTCTTGATACAACCTCAATACTATGTTTACTATGTAAACTGTTAGACAGAATTATGGGTAGGGTTAAAGGTTGACTACGAGGAGTATGTCTTTATACAGCCTTCCAATACTATGTAATGTTAAACTGTTACAGACATTACGGGTAGGGTAAAGTTGGACTAGATGGACGTATGTCTTTATACAACCTCCAATACATGTACTGTGTAACTGTTATACAGACATTATGGGTAGGGTTATAAAGGTTGGACTAGATGGACGTATGTCTTTATACAACCTCCAATACTATGTTACTATGAAACTGTTATACAGACATTATGGGTGGGTATAAAGTTGGACTAAAGGACGTATGCTTTATACAACTCCAATACTATGTTACATTGGGTAAAAACTGTATACAGACATTATGGGTAGGGATAAAGGTTGGACTAGATGGACGTATGTCTTATACAACCTCCAATACTATGTTACTATGTAAAATGTTAGACAGAATTATGGGTAGGGTATAAAGGTTGGTCTAGATGGACGTATGTCTTTATACAACCTCCAATACTATGTTACTATGTAACTGTTATACAGACATTATGGGTAGGGTTATAAAGGTTGGGACTAGATGGACGTATGTCTTTATACAACCTCCAATACTATGTTTACTATGTAACTGTATACAGCACATTATGGGTAGGGTATAAAGGGTTGGACTAGAGGACGTATGGTCTTATACAACCTCCAATACTATGTTACTATGTAACTGTTATACAGACATTATGGGTAGGGGATAAAGGTTGGACTAGATGGACGTATGTCTTTATACAAACCTCCAATACTATGTTACTATGTAACTGTTATACAGACATTATGGGTAGGGTAAAAGGTGGGACTAGATGGACGTATGTCTTTATCAACCTCAATACTATGTTACTATGTAAAATGTTATACAGACATAGGGTAGGAGGTGGTAGGGGTTGTCTGGGACTCGAGGTACTATGTTACTAGTAACTGTTATACAGACATATGGGTTAGGTGGTTATGGGTAGGGTATAAGGTTGGACTAGAGGACGTATGTCTTTATACAACCTCCAATACTATGTTTACTATGTAACTGTTATACAGACATTATGGGTAGGGTATAAAGGTTGGGACTAGACGGAGGTATGTCTTTATACAACCTCCAATACTATGTACTATTGTAACTGTTATACAGACTTATGAGTGGGTCTCAAGGTGGTCTAGAGTGGACGATGTCTTTATACAACCTCCATACTATGTTACTTTGTAACTGTTTATAAGACATTATGGGTGGGTATATGAAGGTTGGACTAGATGGACGTATGTTCTTTATACAAACTCCAATACTATGGTTACTATGTAACGTTATACAGACATTATGGGTAGGGTATAAAGGTTGGACTAGATGGACGTATGTCCTTTATACAACCTCAATACTATGTACTAGTTAAGTTATTACAGACATATGGGGTTAGGGTATAAAGGTTGGACTGATGGACGTATGTCTTTATACAACCTCCAATACTATGTTTACTATATATTTGATATATAATGTACATGCTGTGTACCCCAAGTGGCATTTGATAAAAAGACAAAACACCTACAGACAGAGAGATGTGGATCTTTGTACGTTGCCGACATGTGTTGACTTACTGAATGTTCTGTCTCCCTATTACTATACTCCTGGTTCCTTTCCTCCATGTGTCTCCTACTTGGTTTCACTAAGATGTTCTGTTATGTTTGCCATTCCTAGGTCAGTCTGGTTTGGGTTATTGGAAGATCTTTCACAGCTGAGAGGATGAGTCTGATGTTCTCCATCCAAGTGCCTCAATTCTACCCGGTGGCCCTTGTTGGAGATGAAAGTTACATGTAAGGTTGTCCCTACATACAGTGATAGGTGGTCCCCCCAGAAAAGTGAGGTGGAGCCAGAACTGAACCTTCAACCCACTTGACATTCGGAATTGAAGTGATCTAGATCTAGATGGTCTGTGCGCCGAGGGACTCTATAGATTCTACTCATCTGGGGATTTGTACTGTGACAGTTGCGTTCGCCATCCATCCCCAGCTGATAAAGGGTAGGAATGTTCACTCAAAACAAAGGTCCCAACCATACAAACTTGTATTATTGAATCCCCACTCCCACCATTTAGTACGTTTAAATTGGCGCATTATGGAAAATGTTCACTAACTATAATGGGGCCAGTCCAGGAACTTTAGAGCCTTACCTGCCTACTGAGGAGTTTGTGGTTTGTCAACACAGGTGAGTTTCCAGATCACTGGATCAGGGTGTTTTTTTTAAATATAGTCATTTCACTGGGATTATATTTCTACGTCAACACCGACAGTTCAATGGTCAACACCAGACAATTAGAATAATCCAAAGCACTGTCTAGGAGACCATTGGCTTCAATCAGTGATGGACTCTCACAAGGTGACCTGGATGCTGTCATATGGTCCATGTGTGGTTAATGGACCCATTCAGTCTCTAGATTTCCATTTAGAACTGGAGCAGGTTATTGTAAAATACGCATTAACTTCTTTCAGGTGAAGAAGAAGGGAAACACAGAAGGGAAAACGAAAAAGGCCAAAAGGTGATTGAAGTCCCTAAGCTCAGGGGTGGTATTATCACTTCCAATACCTACTGCTCCCTGATGATACAGAACCAACCAAGGTGGACGTGGTAACCTTTGGAGTTGTGGCTAAACTCTACCTGGAGCACGAACCAAGGTGAGTGATGGTTCCACCTCCTTATCACTGCACATACAAGAGAAATGCAAATATTCATTTACATTGGCTAGGATAGGTTTTGTGCTTAAGCTTGAGGTATAGAGGAAAATGACCAATGGCAGGGTTACAGAGGAGAATGGCCAATGACAGGTTTTACAGAGAATGGCCAATGGACAGGTGTACAGAGAAGATAGTCAATGACAGGTGTACGGAGGAGGACTAATAATTTACAGACGTATAGGAGACTGGCCATAACTGGCATATGGATGAGACTGGCTAGTGACAGATGTATTAGGAGAAGACTAGTCAATGAAACATGTATATGGAGGAGGCTAGTTAATTACAGATTGTACGATGGAGACTGGCCAATTACAGGTGTATAGAGGGGAAAACTGGCCAATGGGAGTATACAACTAAGCTAGTTCAAGACAGATGTATTGAGAAGACTGGCCAATCACAGGGTATAGAGGAGACGACCAATGGAGGTATATGGAGAAGACTTGACAATGGAACAGGTATACGGGAGAAAGACTAGTCAATGAACAGATGTTAGTTGAAGACTAGTTAATGACAGGTGTTAGTAGATAGTAGAAGACTAGTCAATGAAGAGGTGTTAGTAGACGAATAGTCAACGACACAGGTTATGGAGAAGGGATGGCCAATACAGTTATACAAAGATAGTCAATGACAGGTGTAGAGAAGACTAGTCCAAATGACAGGTGTTAGTAGAAGACTAGTCAATGACACAGGTTTATGGAGGAGACTGGCCAATTACAGTATACAGAGAGAAGACTAGTCAATGACAGGTTGTTTAGTAGAAGACTAGTCAATGACAGGTGTTAGAGAAGAGTCAATGACGTGTAGTAGACGACTAGTCAATGACAGTGTTAGTAGAAGACTAGTCAATCAAAGGTGTTAGTAGAAGGACTAGTCAAGGGACATAGGTTTATGGAGGAGACTGGCCAATTACAGTTATACGAAGAAGGACTAGTCAATGACAGGGTGTTAGTAGAAGACTAGTCAATGACAGGTGTTTGTTAGTAAAGACTAGTCAATGACAGCTGTTAGTAGAAGACTAGTCAATGACAGCTGTTAGTAGAAGCACTAGTCAATGACAGGTGTTAGCAGAAGGACTAGTCAATGGACAGGTGTTAGTAGAAGACTAGTCAATGACAGCTGTTAGTAGAAGACTAGTCAGTGACAGGGTGTCAGCAGGAAGACTTGTCCATGAAGGTGTTGTAAGAAGAATAGTCAATGACCGGTGTTGTAGCAGAAGACTAGTCAATGACATGATGTAGTTGAAGACTAGTCAATGACAGATGTAGGAGAGAAGACTATTTAGTGACACAGGTGTTGTATGGAGGACTGACCAATGACAGGAATATGGTGAAGACTAGTCAATGTAAGATGTATTGCGGAGACTGGCCAAAACAGGCGTATGGAGAAATACTGGCCAATCAGAGGTGTAGAGAAGACTAATCAATGACAGGTGGTTTGGAGGACTAGCTGTGGATGAACATCAGCTCCTAAAAAGTCCTGCTATGTTCTGAAAAGGTTCTGCCTTTGGGGCTTATGGGGGGTGAGGAGAAGGTTGGACATTTATTGAAGTGAGAAGGGGGTTTCCCTTGATGTTGTTTGCATCAATACCCCAATTTATAGGTCGAACATTGTGGATACTTTAAGGGTAACTGTGGTCCATACAAGTGGCTCTATATTTTAAAGAGATCTTCGCACCTTTCAAAATAAGCCTAGAATGATGTCTCTAGCTTTTGGATGTTATGTTATAGGCTTTGTAAAGTTACATTTCCTCGGTCGTCTGTCTGTCTGAGTCTGTGACAGTCACATGATGAGCTGTGTAAGAAGCCTCATCCCCAAAAATCAATTTTTTCTAAAGCTAGTTACAGACTGGCAAACCATTCTCTAGCCTCACTTAACCTACGGGAGAAAATGTTTTCAGGGTTGTGACCAGATTTAAAAAATTATTTAGAAGTCGGGGGGAGGGGCTTATGAAGCAGATGCTTGTGCTCTGCCATTGCAGTGGGCATGCTCGAACCTTAAATTAGAGGCAGACCACAAAATTTGGTGATGTCTCAGATTACAGAGCTAGAGGAATACCACCCCTTTATACTGCTGGAACTTATGATGGACTGAGCTAGAAGCATGACCTGGAGTCGTTTAAAAAGGCCACTTGTATGGAGGCTGACAGTTCCCTTAACGAGTAAACCAAATGTTCTTTCCCTTGTAGATATTGAAAGCCGTGGAGAGAATAGAAGGACGTGGTTTATATGGAGCCACAGCATCGAACTCTGTGTCACAAAAAAGTCTCTTAATGAAGCTTCGGACACACGAATATTACATTCAACATGTGGGACAACAAAGACAACGTTTCGCCCAAGGCTCGCTTGATAGACGAAGGCTTTCCGAATCCCACAGGGGACAAAGGGAGGAAAAAAATCAGAAGGTAGACACTTAATCTGTATTTGTTGCATTGCCAGACCATATTACATCACTGGGTGGTCAGTGCCATTGTGAATGACATCACAGAATAAGCACACAAAGATCGCAAGTCAGTTTTATTTAGTATAATAAAGTACAGGTGTATAGTACAGAAGTACAGTATAGTACAGTACAGTATAGTACAGTATAGTATAGTAAGTGCAGTACAGTATGTACAGTACAGTCAGTTAGTACAGTACAGTAGAGTACAGTACAGTATAGTATAGTACAGTACAGTATAGTACAGTATAGTATAGTCAGTACAGTATAGTATAGTACGTTAGTATAGTATAGTACAGCTATAGTATTTAGTATAGACAGTTAGTACAGTACAGTTAGTACAGTACAGTATATAGTACAGTACAGTACAGTGAGAGTACAGTAGTAGACAGTTACAGTCAGTATAGTATGTATAGTACAGTAAGTATAGTACAAGTTAGTATAGTACAGTACAGTTAGTATAGTATAGTACAGTATAGTATAGTTACAGTATAGTATAGTACAGTATAGTATACAGTATAGTACAGTACAGTATAGTACAGTACAGTATAGTACAGTACAGTATAGTATAGTATAGTACAGTATAGAGTATAGTACAGTATAGTTAGTATAGTACAGTACAGTATAGTGACAGTATAGTACAGTATAGTACAGTATAGTAACAGTACAGAAGTACAGTATAGTGCAGTGATAGTACAGTATAGTATTAGTTAAGTACATATAGTAAGTACAACAGTACAGTACAGTATAGGACAGTATAGTACAGTAATAGTATAGTATAGTACAGTACAGTACTAGTACGTACAGTATAGTACAGTATAGTACAGTACAGTATAGTATAGTATAGTATAGTACAGTGATCGTACAGATACAGTATAGTACAGATGATAGTACAGTATAGTACAGTACAGTACAGTATAGTACAGTATAGTACAGTATAGTACAGTATAGGACGTTTACAGTTATAGTACAGTACAGTATACAGTATAGTATGTACAGTATAGTACAGTATAGTATGTACAGTACCGTTAGTACAGTACAGTATAGTACAGTATAGTACAGTACAGTATAGTACAGTACAGTATAGTACAGTAAAGTATAGTACAGTATAGTATAGAACAGTACAGTACAGTACAGTACAGTACAGTACAGTACAGTAGATATTACAGTACAGTACAGTTACAGGACAGTACAGTACAGTTACAGTATAGTATGGTATAGTGCAGTACAGTATAGTACAGTACAGTACAGTGTAGTACAGTTAGTAAGTATAGTACAGTACAGTACAGTACAGTACAGTACAGTAATAGTATAGTATAGTCAGTATAGTACAGTACAGTACAGTATAGTACAGTATAGGACAGTACAGTATAGTACAGTACAGTACAGTATAGTACAGTATAGTCAGTAAGTATAGTATAGTACAGTATAGTATAGTACAGTACAGTATAGTATAGTACAGTATAGACAGTATAGTATAGTATAGTACAGTAGAGTACAGTAGAGTACAGTATTAGTACAGTACAGTATAGACAGTACAGTATAGTACAGTACAGTATAGTACAGTACAGTATAGTACAGTACAGTACAGTATGTACAGTATAGTACAGTACAGTATAGTACAGTACAGTACAGTACAGTATAGTACAGTATAGTACAGTACAGTACAGTATAGTACAGTAAAGTATAGTATAGTATACGTAAGTACAGTATAGTATAGTATAGACAGTATAGTACAGTACAGTACTGTACAGTACAGTACAGTACAGTACAGTATAGTACAGTACAGTACAGTACAGTATATAGTACAGTATAGTACAGTAAAGTATAGTACAGTATAAGTACAGTACAGTACAGTATAGTACAGTACAGTATAGTACAGTTATAGTACAGTATAATCAGTACAGTATAGTACAGTACAGTATAGTACAGTTACAGTGCAGTTTAGTATAGTACAGTACAGTAAGTACGTACAGTATAGTACAGTACAGTACAGTATAGTAAGTCAGTATAGTATAGTACAGTATAGTATAGTACAGTATAGTATAGAGATAGTACAGATAATACAGTACCGTATAGTATGACAGATAGTCACAGTATAGTACAGACGTACAGTATAGTTACAGTACAGTGCAGTATAGTATAATACAGTATAGTACAGTACACTATAGTACAGTACAGTGCAATATAGTACAGTACAGTATAGTACAGTACAGTATATATGTACAGTACAGTATAGGACAGTACAGTATAGTATAGTATAGTACAGTACAGTGCAGTATGGTATAGTATAGTACAGTACGTCTAGTACAGTATAGTATAGTATAGTATAGTACAGTATAGTATAGTACAGTATAGTACGAATTAGTACAGTGTAGTAGAGATATCTGTTGTATTCAATTAGATCAACTGGACTTGAAGTTAGTTCTTGAAGACGTTTCGCTAGTCATCCGACTGGCTTTCTCAATTCGGAATGACTTGTACAAGAATCTGTGGCAATTATGTACCCTGGAAAATCCCAATTAGCATATCACAGCCAGGTGTTAAGGGTGTGATTGGATAGTGGCTAAGAGGTGTTATAGGAACGCCCAGAGTAAGGTGTTAAAACAGCATTGTACATGGCAGACAGTGTCGAACCCCCCCACCTTATTTAGGCTTGGTTTCTTTATTTTCACATAAATGCTCCTTAACACCTCTCTTGAACCAGTCACGTTCCTTCGCCAGTATGTTAACATTACAATCTTCAAAGGTATGTCCTTTATGTTAAGATGCAGATACACGCGACTGAGTCCTACCCGAGGAATTGGCTCTTCTGTGCTGGGCCATACGTTGATGCAGTTGTGTTTGGTCTCCCCCACATACAAATCAGAGCATTCTTCACTTCACTGCACTGCGTATATGATGTCACTCTCACTGCACTGCACTGCATATATGATGTCGCGTTTCTTGTGTTTTGGTATTGGGTCTTTCGGATGTACCAATTGCTGCCTCAGTGTGTTGTTCGGTTTAAAGCAGACAGGGATACGGTGTTAATTTCTCGGAGACCCCTGCTACAATGGGATGACCTGTTCTTCCTCCTGTCTTGCTTTTCCCTTCACTGTTGTTATTCGTGTTCTTTTCTTTCCTTACTTCTTTTGACAAAGGCCCAAGTCTGGATATCCACAAGTTTTAAGGGCTCCTCTGAGATGTTTCATTTCTTTAGCCTTCGCCTCGGTGCTAGTGGGGATGTTCTCGGCTCTGTGTTGCAGGGTTCTGATGACCCCCAGCTTGTGATCTAAAGGGTGGTGGGAGTCAAAACATCAAAAATACTGATCTGTGGTGTGTTGGTTTTCTGTAAACCTCACTTCAGTTTACATTCTCCTGACCATTTCTACTACAACAGCAAAAGAGCCAGTTTGTTGTTTGTATCTTCCCTTGGAATTTAATGTTTTGGTCCACCGCATTAATGTGTTCTGTGAAAGCTTGTAATTCCTTCTGGTGGATTTTAACCCAGGTGTCATCAACATCTGAACCAGTGGGCTGGGTGCTATGCCCTTAAAGGTATTAAGCGCCTGTGTTTCTACCTCCTCCATGTAAAGGTGGCCAATAGGTGTGAAACTGGAGATCCCATAGCACATCCATGTTTTTGCTTATAGAACTTATCCCTGTATTTGAAATAGGTGGTATTCAGGCACAAGTCCAAACAAGGAACACACTGTTCTGGGGTGAGATCAGTTCTGCTGGTAAGCGTGCTGTCTTGCCAGCCGTTTTCCACCATGTCAACAGCCTCCTGGTGGGTATACAAGTGAAGAGAGATGTCACATCATAGGACACCATAGGTTCTTCTACACCGAGTACTATATCTTCCTTGTTGTGAAATCAGCCGTGTATCTGCATCTTAATGATAAAGGACATACCTTTGAAGATTGTAATGTTAACATACTGGCGAAGGAACGTGACTGGTTCAAGGAGGGTGTTAAGGAGGCCATTTATGTGAAAATAAAGAAACCAAGCCTAAATAGAGGTGGGGGGGTTCGACACAAACTGTCTGCCATGTACAATGCTGTTTTAACACCTTACTCTGGGCGTTCCTATAACACCTCAGCCACTATCTAATCACACCCTTAAACACCTGGCTGTGATATGCTAATTGGGATTTTCCAGGGTACATAATTGCCACGATTCTTGTACAAGTCTTTCTGATTGAGAAAGCCAGTCGGATGACTAGCGAAACGTCTTCAAGAACTACATTTCAAGTCCAGTTGATCTAATGAATACAAACAGATATACCATGACCTGGATGAATGAGAACCTTCACCAAGACAGTATAAGTATAGTTACGATAGTACAGTATAGTACAGCAGAATTAGTATAGTATAGTACAGTACAGAATAGTCAGTATAGTACAGTATAGTACAGTTAGATAGTACAGTACAGGATAGTACACCGTATAGTACAGTATAGTATAGTACAGTACAGTATATAGAGTATAGTTACAGTATAGTACAGTATAGATCATATACAGTACAGTATAGTACAGTATAGTAGTAGTATAGTTACAGTATAGATAGTACAGTATAGTATAGTACAGTACAGTAGTAGTATACAGTATTAGTATAGTACAGTACAGTATAGTACAGTATAGTATAGTACAGTACCAGTATAGTTACGAGTACAGTATAGTGTACAGGATAGTATAGTAACAGTACAGTATAAGTAGCAGTAGAGTACGTATGATAGTACAGTATAGGATAGACAGTACAGTATAGTATATGTACAGTATAGTACAGTATTAGTAAGTACAGTACAGTATAGTACAGGTATAGTACAGTACAGTATAGTACAGTATAGTACAGTACAGTATGGTATAGTACAGTTATAGTGCAGTACGGTATAGTACAGTATTAGTACAGTAAGTTACAGTACAGTATTAGTATTTAGTATGTACAGATACAGTATAGTCTAGTACAGTATAGTACGTTAGTATAGTAAAGTACAGTACAGTCTAGTATAGGATAGTACAGTACAGATACAGATATAGTATGTATAGTATAGTACAGTATAGTTGGTATAGTGCAGTACAGATAGTTACAGATAGTACAGTAAAGTAAAGTACCGGATAGCGAATTCCAAGGTGAGTGATGGTTCCACCCTTATCACTGCATACAAGAGAAATGCTAAATATTCCATTTTACATTGTCTAGGATAGGTTTTGTGCTTAAGCTTGATGTATAGGAGGAAACTGACCAAGGCAGGGTACAGAGGAGAAGGCCAATGACAGGTTACAGAGAATGGCCAATGACAGGTGTACAGAGAAGACTAGCAATGAACAGGGGTACGGAGGAGACTAATAATTTACAGACGTACTAGGAGACTGGCCATTAACTGGCATATGGATGAGACTGGCTAGTGACAGATGTTAGGAGAAGATAGTCAATGAAACAGTATATGGAGAGGGCTAGTTAATTACAGATGTACGATGGAGACTGGCCAATTACAGTGTGTATAGAGGAAACTGGCCAATGGTAGATATAACAATAGACTAGTCAAAGACAGATGTATTGAGAGAGACTGGCCAACACAGGTGTATAGAGGAGACTGACCAATGGCAGGTATATGAGAAGAAATGACAATGGAACAGGTATACGGTGAAGACTAGTCAATGACAGATGTAGTGAAGACTAGTAATGACAGGTGTTAGTAGAGACTAGTCAAGACGTTGTAGAGAAGTCAACGACACAGTTTATGGAGGAGACTGGCCAATTACAGTTATACGAAGAAGACTAGTCAATGACAGGTGTTAGTAGAAGACTAGTTCAATGACAGGTTGGTAGAGAGGACTAGTCAATGACACAGGTTTATGGAGGGACTGGCCAATTACAGTTATACGAAGAAGACTAGTCAATGACAGGTGTTTAGTAGAAGACTAGTCAATGACAGGTGTTAGTAGAAGACTAGTCAATGACAGGTGTTAGTAGAAAGATAGTCAATGACAGTGGTAGTAGAAAGACTAGTCAATCAAAACAGGTGTTAGTAGAAGACTAGTCCAATGACATAGGTTTATGGAGGAGACTGGCCAATTACAGTTATACGAAGAAGGACTAGTCAATGACAGGTGTTGTAAGACTAGTCAATGACAGGTGTTTAGTAGAAGGACTAGTCAATGACAGCTGTTAGTAGAAGACTAGTCAATGACAGATGTTAGTAGAAGAACTAGTCAATGACAGGTGTTGCAGAAGACTAGTCAATGACAGGTGTTAGTAGAAGACTAGTCAATGACAGCTGTATGTAGAAGACTAGTCAGTGACAGGTGTCGCAGAAGACTTGTCCATGACAGGTGTTTAGAAGACTAGTCAATGACCGGTTGTTAGCAGAAGACTAGTCAATGACAGATGTTATTGAAGACTAGTCAATGACAGATGTTAGGAGAAGACTATTTAGTGACACAGGTTTATGAGAGGAGACTGACCAATGACAGGAATATGGTGAAGACTAGTCAATGTAAGATGTATGGCGGAGACTGGCCAATAACAGGGTATGGAGAAAACTGGCCAATCAGAGGTGTAGAGAAGATAATCAATGACAGGTATTTGGAGGACACTGTGATGAACATCAGCTCCTAAAGTCCTGCTATGTTTTCTGAAAGGTTCTTTGGGGCTTATGGGGAGTGAGGAGAAGGTTGGACATTTATTGAGTGAGAAGGGGGTTTCCCTTGATTGTTGTCTTTGCATCAATACCCCAATTTATAGGTCGAACATTGTGATACTTTAAAGGGAACTGTGGTCTCAACAAGTGCTCTATATTTTAAAGAGATCTCTCGCACCTTTCAAATAAGCCTAGAATGATGTCTCTAGCTTCTCTGGATTTGTTATAGGCTTGTAAAGTTACATTTTCTGGCTGTCCTGTCTGTCTGAGTCTGTGACAGTCACATGATGAGCTGTGTAAGAAGCATCATCCCCAAAAATCAATTTTTTCTAAAGCTAGTTACAGACTGGCAACCATTCTCTAGCCTCCCTCTACCACGGAGAAAATGTTTCAGGGTTGTGACCAGATTTAAAAATTTATTAGAAGTCGGGGGAGGGGCTTATGAAGCAGATGCTGATGCTCTGTCCATGCAGTGGGCATGCTCGAACCTTAAATTTAGAGGCAGACCACAAAATTCTGGTGATGTCTTCAGATTACAGAGCTAGCAGGAAGTACCACCCTTTATACTGCTGGAACTTTAGATGGACTGAAGCTAGAAGCATGATCCTGGAGTCAGGTTAAAAAGGCCACTGTATGGAGGCTTACAGTTCCCCTTAACGGTAACCAAATGTTCCTTCCCTTGTAGATACTGAAGCCGTGGAGAGAACTAGAGGACGTGGTTTATATGGAGCCACAGCATCGAACTCTGTGTCACAAAAGTCTCTTAATGAAGCTTCGGACACACGAAATTCACATTCACATGTGGGACAACAAAGACAACGTTTCGCCAAGGCTCGCTTTGATAGACCGAAGGCTTCCGAATCCCACAGGGGACAAAGGGAAGGAAAACTCAGAAGGTAGACACTTAACATCGTATTTGTTGGCATTGCCAGACCATATTACATCACTGGGTGGTCAGTGCATTGTGAATGACATCACAGATCAAGCACACAAGATCAGCAAGTCATGTTTTATTTTAGGATTAATAAGTACAGTGTATAGTACAGTATGCGTACAGTAAGTACAGTACAGATAGTACAGTATAGTATAGTATATAGTTGCAGTACAGTATAGTACAGTACAGTACAGTATAGTACAGTACAGTAGACAGTTACAGTACAGTAGTTAGTTACTAGTACAGTACAGTGAGTTAGTACAGTATGTATAGTACCGTACAGTATAGTATAGTTACGTATAGTATAGTATAGTAAAAAACAAGTTATAGTATAGTATAGTACCTATAGTATAAGTACAGTATAGTACAGTACGTACAGTTATCGTACAGTACAGTGACAGTAGAGTACAGTACAGTATAGTATAGTACAGTATAGTACAGTAGTATAGTATAGTATAGTACAGTAGAGTATAGTACAGTATAGTATAGTACAGATTAACAGTTATAAGTATAGTACATAGTACAGTATCGTATAGTCAGTATAGTATAGTACAGTGATAGTTACAGTATAGTACAGTTACAGTATAGTACAGTACAGTACAGTAGAGTACAGTACGATAGATAGTATAGTATAGTACAGTATAGTATATAGTACAGTTAGTATAGTATAGTACAGTATAGTATAGTACGTACAGTATAGGTACAGTATAGTACAGTATAGTACGTATACAGTACAGTACAGTATAGTCAGTATAGTGACAGTATAGTATAGTATAGTACAATATAGTATACGTTAAGTAAGTACAGTATAGTACAGTGATAGTAAGTAAGTATAGTATGACAGTACAGTATGTACAGTACAGTTATATACAGTATAGTCAGTACAGTATAGTATAGTATAGTTATAGTAT
>JAACNH010004442.1:0-24140 GCA_019447015.1 Hymenochirus boettgeri | reverse complement strand
TGCAGGATTTCAGTTAGTCCATCCCTACTTTATATAAGTAGGATGGACTAAGAATTCGAACCCGAGTTTGAAACGGTTTTCATGAGTTCGAACAAACTCAAACTTTTTCTGACTCTTTAAACTAGAAACTAACAAACTTTTCCAACTATTAGTGTAATAGTGTCGTGTAGTGGAGATGATAGCATCCGTTCAGAATACGAGACAGGAACGGTGCACGGTTAATATCCGGTTAACAGCTGTTTTGCCAACATTGAGCCCCATGATATATGTTCCCCGGTTGGAAAGACTGTGGTGTATTTACCATATATGGGGGACAATAACACTGAACAGTTGGGCTTACATATTTGAGACAATTCCCCCCCCCTGGATAACTCCCGATAGATCTCTTATTTTACACTACCATATCACACGTGCTGGATTGCCTAGCAACTCCGAGGCATCAAAAACTCCAACCGTTGACACTCCCCTAGGGGAGGAGAATAACATCACGACGGGTGCTTATGCTAATATGGCAGGTCGCGGCACGACCGTTAGAGTGTAATGCGTTCCAGCTGGAACGCACTCGAAACCTTAGGCCCGTTGAACGGCTTTTGAACTGTGAGGACCGTGACCAGGAGTGACCAGGAGTGAACAGATTGCGGGAGAAGCCTTATACTATATATTATAGTTTATATTATCCCTTACCCTATATATATATATATATATTATTATATATATATATATTCTATAGCATACGTCCACACTCCTGCTATCCTGCTGATTTTTTCTGCCCGGGTGCTCTCCGTGTAATAAGTATATAAGGATGTCTGAGGCACTCCGCTGGACTTTTAAAACAAACTTTAATTCATATAATATACAAACTCGAGCATTTCAGCCGTAACACGCGGCCGTCATCAGGATATTATTATGTATATTATTATGAATTAAGTTTTTTTAAAAGTCCAGCGGAGTGCCTCAGACATCCTTATATATATATTATTTTTTTTTTTTTTTTTATAATTTATGGGAATACATTGTTTTTTTCGGAGGTACTATGTTGGTGGGGGGGTAAAAGTAATTACATAGGGACAGTGTTTATGTGTTGTTTAAGCACCAAATAAATAGTTAGATTAATATAAAAAAATATGCAGTACTGACATTTAAGTATATAGACATGTAAATAAGGCAAAATATAAATAATAAAAGTACTTAGTAGTCCCCACTCCTGTTTTGTAATGGTATCTTCAAAAAAAAAGTTTTACAGGGAGGCAATGGAACATATTTCTCACTTCCCTTATAGTGTTGCTCCAATGGTGTGCTTAATATTAGACTGACGCAGTGTTAGCCAATCTAAACATTTTCTGAGTGTTAGTAGGAAGTATAATGTAGTAGGAAGTTGCAAGACTTACAGTTTATGTCACTTCCTTTGTAAAAACCGTGACAGTCTTAGTAAAAACAGTTTTCAAACATCTGGGATCTATTGGTTGCTTATCCCTGCTCTATATGATAGAGCAATAGATCCCATAGAACTCAGACATCCACACTGCCAAAAACCCATTTCAGGGAGGCACCCACACATTCGGGGAGGATACCCCCCCCTAAAGCCCCACCCCAAATTAACACATAATCCATCATACAGACACACAGTTACTGTCAGAACTTTTGCACACACAACACATGCACTCAACAGACACACACCCTGAAAACAGACACACATGCATACAACAAGTCATGTCCTATTGTCACTTGTTAACCGCTAAAAGACTCTACATCATTGTACTCCCTCACTCTAATTCATAACAACACATTTCAGGGAGATTGTATATATTTCAGGAAGTCATGGATCTGCCATTAAAATCAGGGAGACTCCTGAACTTCAGGAGAGGTGGGATGTGTGAACCTGTGTCCTGAACTGATAAAATGTAATAAGATTGAAACATCACAGGATAGTCTGGTTCTTTATAGACCTCAGATTTACCAATAGTGATCCCTCTCTAACACATTGACCAATAGTGATCCCTCTCTAACACATTAACCAGTAGTGATCCCTCTCTAACACATTGACCACACTAGTGATCCCTCTCTAACACATTTACCAGTATGATCCCTCTCTAACACCATTTACCATAGTGATCCCTCCCTAACACATTGACCAATAGTTCCCTCTCTAACACATTTACCAGTAGTGATCCCTCTCTAAACACTTTACCAGTAGTGATCCCTCCTAACACATTGACCATAGTGATCCCTCTTTACACATTGACCAGTGACCCCTCTCTAACACATTGACCATAATGACCCTCTCTAACACATTTACCAATGTGATCCCTCTCTAACACTTGACCAATAGTGATCCCTCTCTAACACATTGACCAGTAGTGATCCCTCTCTAACACATTGACCAAGTGATCCTCTCTAACACATTTACCCAGTAGTGATCCCTCTCTAACACATTGACCATAGTGATCCTCTCTAACACATTGACCAATATGTGATCCCTCTCTAACACATTTACCATAGTGATCCCTCTCTAACACATTGACCAATAGTGATCCCTCTCTAACACATTGACCAATAGTGATCCCTCTGTAACACATTGTCCAATGTGATCCCTCTGTACACATAACATAGTGACCCTCTGTAACACATTTACCAATAGTATCCCTCTCTAACACATTGACCAATAGTGATCCCTCTCTAACACATTGACCATAGTGGATCCCTCTCTAACACATTGACCAATAGTGATCCCTCTCTAACATTTACCATAGTGATCCCTCTCTAACCATTGACCACTAGTGATCCCTCTCTAACACATGACCACTAATGATCCCTCTCTAACACATTGACCAGTAGTGACTCCTCTCTAACAAATTGACCAATAGTGATCCCTCTCTAACACATTGACCAGTAGTGATCCCTCTCTTGCCATTGACCAATAGTGATCCCTCTCTAACACATTGACCAGTTGATCCCTCTCTAACACCATTGACCAATAGTGATCCCTCCTCAAAACAGAACCTGGTGACAGCTGTGAATATGGAGGCATTGAAAGACAACTTATAACTTTAATTATAGAATGATCCAATGGATCTGCTATTGATCTATTATTGGTTGGAAATTTAAGGGGGAAGATTGATTCAAGCTCTGCACAACAGTTGTATTTCACTGTGGTGTTTGTACTGAACTATAACACTCTATACAATGTTACAAATACAGTAGATCAAAATATTAATTTACGGATGTGAGACTAATAGAACCAAGATTTCATAGGATTTCTTTTATTTTTAACATCTTGCCTTTTTTTTTTTAGTACAAATCCCTAAATTTTATAGTGGTGTATAAAGATTCTAGATCATCATATACCACATAGCTAACATACACCCACATATTTCCAACACACCATCGGGCACACTTATATATAAACATAGAAAAGTAAATAACGTTTTTGCCCTTCTGGGAGTCTTTACACATTTATGACGTTTTCTATCCTTAGGGGTATTGAAAAACCCTGGATTTTAATCTAGCTCACTCATCGAAGGTTGTCATTGCCCTTCACTTTTATTTGCTTGCTTGGTTAATATAAATATGGTGCCATCTGTCAGCCAATAATGTGACAACGATTAGAAGCCACAAGCTGCAAAAAATCACACACAAAAAAAACCTTTTTGTTTAAGGCTGGGTACACATAAGGCACTATTCGTCCCGAATGAGCGCTCGCTACAATGATCCACCATGTAGGAACTGCACAATCGATCGGGATTTTCCGACACGTCCTATTGGATTGGACGAACAGACGATCGAGGTCGGTCGCGCTGGCCGCGCCACACCAGGAGATATTTTCACTGACAGACCGAAAGTGCCGTGAATCGGAACGTTGGCCGAAAAATTTTCTGGTCTTTATCCAGCCTTACGGCCATACACCACAGCATATCTGGGCAGTTCAAGGTGTTAGGACAGAGTATATCACTATTCAGTCCCAAGGGAAAACATCCAGCAAGATTTTGTATCTCTTATAAGGGCAAGTCCACTCAAAAAATGGGGATTTCTGCGCTGACAGACGCTCTACTTCCAGTCGCGGCTGTCAGGTTTATTGGGTGTGACGTCATGTCGCGCCTTAACTGACAGCCACAACCAGGAAGTGGAATGGCAGAGTAGGAGCTGCAATGGACCAGGGTCAAGTAAGGAACTTCACGAGTCTTTTGAAACTGTAAATATAACGAAAATGGTGTTTGGGGGATGTAATTTACATTTTAGACAAACAGGGAGATTCAATAAAAGTTCTTATCGTTAAAAACAGTGGTCATTTTGACCCAACCAATCAGATCTTATTTAACATTTGAAAGCTAACATCTGATTGGTTGGGGCAAAATTAGCACCATTTATAATGATAAGAACTTTTACTGAATAACCCTGAAGGTTTTTTTTTCAGTGATATGCTCTTTAAATAAGCCCCATCATGATTATTAAATTTACTGTAATGAGTTTCCTTCTGAACAGGCCATGTCATACACCAAATGAACACATGCACAAGTCACAAGATGGAGTTGCTTGTTTGCCCTTTAATGAACCAACTGCTTAGCCGAACTCAATCCACTTTATGTTATAGATCTCCATCCTATTCAGAAACTACTGATTAAATCAATGCATCGCTTGTCTTTCTTTGTAAATTCTAACCAAAGATATCCAGTAAAATAACCAAAACCAACTGTAACAAGTTTGTGCCACAGCTAAGGACTGAGCATGTGCAGAACAAATGGTCGTTGACCAGACTGTGTGATACGAGATGCTGAGAAGTAAAGTCACAAACCATATGTTATTTAGGTAAATTTCCCAGCCCCGTATCAAATGAGAGGTAAAACACAGATTACTGGTTTTTATTAAAGGGCAACTATAGTGAAAAAACTTTGTCTGTATACAATGTATAGATCACTTAGTATAAGCTGCCTTATATCGTTTGTATTCAATTAGATCAACTGGACATGAAATTAGTTCTGAATTGAGAAAGCCAGTCGGATGACTAGCGGAACGTCTTCAAGAACTACATTCATGTCCAGTTGATCTAATTGAATACAACAGATACTACATTCATGTCCAGTTGATCTAATTGAATACAACAGATATACCATGACCTGGATAATGAGAACTTCACAAGCATATAAGCTGCCTTACTTTCATGTTTCTGTGTGGCTTCATTTCTTCACACTGGCAGAAGTTTGTACCAAGCTGTGTAGTCCCCCTCCCCTCTCTGTCTACTCCCCCTCAAGCAGTGACGGGCTGTATACAGAGTCGAGCATTGTCAGTTGAAAGGACTTTAAATGAGGTGCTGACATCCTGTTACCCCTCCCTTCCAGAGCTAGACTGCAAGCAGTCAAGTAGCAATATGCTGAAGGGAGGGCAGAGGGGGAGAGAGGAGGACAAGTGGTGCTGAGATTCTTTACAATAAGTTACTGAACTCTCCCTGTTCTCTAACTTTGCTAATTGTTATTTACTTTTTACCTAAAGTTCATATCTCTCCCCCTGCTAGCTGAGATCATAATCACTGAAGAGAGAGTCAGTGTAACAGCAGCTTGTAGTGAGACCTTCACAAACACGTGACACTGCTTGTTGTCCTGTTACATTTCAGTTCTTTAGTCTATATATTTCTAGATTGCACTGTGTGTCTTGTTTGGTATATGTCTGTATTACTGTATTATATATACTGTATTAGTGTTCCATTTGAGTCACTGGTTTTGTTGTATATAAGATTTTGTTTGGGGGGGGGGGCTGTTTTATAGTGTGTTATGCTCATATTCTGGTGGTAATGGTTTATTGATTGTGTTTAGCACTACAGCATTTGACTATATGTTGCACATGGTACATATAGTGTGGGTGAGAGAGTGTGTGACATACTGCATGGAGCTTTGGATTGTGTGGTGTGTGCCTTTGAGTGAGATGAGGTTGTAGCAGCTCCTACAAATCACAGCATATTCAAAGGCTTATATCTCGGGGACTATGTAGAATTTAAAGAAACTAAGGTACCCGGGTGGATGGGATGACTTATAGGTACATTAGAAGAATTTTAAAAAAACAATTTTCTCACTAAATTGCCCTTTAAGGTGTTCTGCCTTCTGGTTCAGTGTTGTTCTGTGGCTTTAGTTTCCCTTTAAGTTAATTTTTTAAATTTAGAAGGAATAACATAATACGGTAAGCAATAAATGATATTATCATTTTCACACTACAAAACAGGAAAACGTGTTATGGAGATAATTATAATGTCATAGCATCTTTAGACCTTACTTCTCATTACTAAAATGGACTGTAATTCAAACTCGAACACGAGTTCGAATCTAAATTTACGAGTTTCGACAAACTCTAACTTTTTGGACTTTTCAAACAGGACTTTTTTTTATGACTTTGAGGATTGAAATCGGGAATCGATTTTTTGGAGTGAATCGAATCATGGACATGGTTTCCTCCCTTGATTCTGTATATGGGGTTTACATAATTCGTTATCCCTCGTTCTGTATATGGGAGGTTTACATATTCGTTATCCCTCTATTCTGTATATGGGAGGTTTCATAATTCGTTAACCCTTGATGTAATGGGAGGTTTACATAATTCATTATCCCTTGATTCTGTATATGGGAGGTTTACATAATTCATTATCCCTTGATTCTGTATATGGGAGGTTTCCATAATTCGTTAACCCTCGATTCTGTATATGGGAGGTTTACATAATTCGTTAACCCTCTATTCTGTATATGGGAGGTTTACATAATTCATATACCCTTGATTCTGTATATGAGGCTTACATAATTTGTTATCCCTCTATTCTGTATATGGGAGGTTTACATAATTTGTTAACACTATTCTGTATATGGGATGTTTACATAATTTGTTAACACTCTATTCTGTATATGGGAGGTTTACATATCGTTAACTCTCTATTCTGTATATGGGAATTTACATAATTCGTTAACCCTCTTCTGTATATGGGAGGTTTACATAATTCGTTATCCCTCTATTCGGTATATGGAGGTTTACATAATTTTTAACACTCTATTCTGTATATGGGAGGTTAACATAATTCGTTAGCCCTCTATTCCGTATATGGGAGTTTTACATAATTCGTTAACCTCGATCTGTATATGGGAGGTTTACATAATTCGTTATCCCTCTATTCTGTATATGGGAGGTTATAATTTGTTAACACTCTATTCTGTATATGGGAGTTCATAATTTGTTAACCCTCGATTCTGTATATGGGAGGTTTACATAATTCGTTATCACTCTATACTGTATATGGGAGGTTTACATAATTCATTAACCCTCTATTCTGTTTATGGGAGGTTTACATATCCGTTAACCCTTGATTCTGTATATGGGAGGTTTACATAATTCATTAATCCTCTATTCTGTATATGGGAGGTATACATAATTTGTAACCCTTTATTCTGTATATGGGAGAATAAAGCGTGATTGATTTCACATACAACAGTGTCCCGGGAGATATATTGGAGTTTGATATTATCAGTACTACCATGAAGATGGGAGCTGTGACCTGGAGGCACCTGGATATAGTAAATGATATACTTGAAGAGTGCAGTTGTGCTTAAATATATTGTATATGGGAGGTTTACATAATTTGTTTATTCCTCTATTCTGTATATGGGAGGTTTACATAATTCCTTATCCCTCTATTCTGTATATGGGAGGTTTACATAATTCCTTATCTCTTTTCTGTATATAGAGGTTTACATAATTCCTTTCCCTCGATCCTTTATATGGGAGGTTTACATAATTTGTTAACCCTCTATTCTGTATATGGGAGGTTTACAAATTCATTAACCCTCATTCCGTATGGAGGTTTACATAATTCGTTAACCCTCTATTCCGTATATGGAGGTTTACATAATTCATTAACCCTCTATCTGTATATGGGAGTTTACATAATTCATTAACCCTCTATTCCGTATATGGGAGGTTTCCATAATTCATTAACCCTCTATTCCGTATATGGAGGTTTACATAATCTCATTAACCCTCTATTTCCGTATATGGGAGGTTTAACAATAATTCATTAACCCTCTATTCCGTATATGGGAGGTTTACATAATTCGTTAACCCTCTATTCCGTTATGGGCGGTTACATAATTCGTTTACCTCGTCTATTCCGTATATGGGAGGTTTACATAATTCATTAACCCTCTATTCTGTATATGGGAGGTTTACATAATTCAGTCCTTGATCCGATGTGACATTCCCCTTCAATCAGGCGGCGACAGTGAGCCGCCCCGCTGGCACCGCTGAGCTGATGGGTTTTTTGCTAGCCGTGGGATTGTCGGCCCGTTTGGCAATCTGCAACGGCTGACAATAACTTCTGTCAGACCCATGTGTGGAACCTCAGCTGTCCTGTCTTAACCATGGATTGATCCCCAACATACTTATGACATCAACCCCTGCCAGTCCATGGAGTGGCAACGGGGACTCAAAGGGCCCGTATCAGGGGAACACGGTAACTGGTCGCCCCGTATCTTTTCTGTACATGCAAGTAAAAACAGCTTATTGGGCCATAGTAGGGGTGTTAGTGTGTGTCATGGGCCCAGCACTCTAAAGCCTTGGGGGGTCAGGCCCCTGTCATTACGCTCCTGTCTTATTGCTGTACTTTCAGTGTCTATGGTGTTATTAACTAGTCTTATCTTCTTTCTCTATTCTCAGGCGCACCACAATTGGTGATGCCTGGGCCCGCACTACATCCTCACCATTAGAGTTACCTGGAATGACAGCACACCGTTGTTATTGGCTGTCGGCAGCCACTCGGGAGTTTAGTTGTGGTGGATTACCTTGTTATAGGATGAGTAAACCCCAGATGAGGTATAGCTCGCTTTTCGTGTACACTGAGTGGTACCGTTTGATGGGAACGTTTAATCAATGCGATCAATTTCCACCCCCCCTGTCATTTTTATAGGAGTACAGTTGATCATACCTCCTTAAGCACAAAGGTCCAGGGCCAGCTGGTACTTATCTCAGGTTCTATAGGAGATTTAAAGTTGCCAGGGGCCGCTATGTTTAAATGAATTTCTTGATCGTGGTCTTGTTCCAAGTAACTGGCAGATTGCTGATTTGCTTGCCGTTAACATCATTTCAGTGCGATAAAAATAGACAACACGTAGTGCAGAGTAGCGCTGCGATTAGCCCTGATTCCTTGGGTCATGTGTTTCCTATTGTTCCCCTTGCCAGAGCTGAGAATTTGCATAAGTTTTGCTTGTAGCAGGTTTTCCTCTGGGAAACTACGGTTTCCCCATACAGTCAGAACCATATATAATAAACACTTCAGTATGGCCTAAATGTCAATGATTTAATGATTGTAAATTGCTATGTAATTCGTGTACCTCTATTTAAGGAAATAAATATCTACATACATCATATCTATATTCTACATTTTTAACCAAGTTTTAAATTCAGGATGTGAACAAGCTCCATGGGAAGACGGCTGTGCAAGTGGAGTTTGCTTAGTTTTTCTACAGCCTAATATAGTGGTTTGAGGTGAGAGAAGGTCCCCTACCTACAGAAAAAGGGATTTTTTTACACTAGGGCACCGTGGAGCAAACAGGATTCGGTAAGAGAGGGAGCGGAGAGGGTAAAGGGCTGCAGTGAGCCAGCCAGAACCATTCAATGACCACCGTCAGAGTGGAAAAGCGTTTTCTCTCCAGCCAGGCTCCTACTATTGTACTTTTAGGACTTTGGGCAGACATTACAAGAGAACCATTTGGAGCAATAGAGGTAAGTTAAACACTACACAGTGGAGGCAGCAGTAGGGAAGAATTTGGTTGTGGGCGTGTACATGCCCTTTTCAGGATAATTATAATTTGCCCCCATTTCTGGCAGAGGTTTCCAACTCCTCCTGCCACAATGAATTTTTCAGAACTTGAGTATGTGCACAGGAAGCTGCAAGAGAAAGAGCAGTCATCATTGGGCTGTAAGTCAGTTGCACAAGCCTTGATTGACTGGCATAGAGGGGAGAGCTCACTTTCTCTGCCAATGGAGGGCAATGATTATGCTTAATATCTGTTAGTAATGCAGGTAAAATGGATAAATTATATCAGTTGGAATTGAGGGCAGGTAACTGACAAGTGACCAGGTGTGGACATTTTAACACGTAGTATTGGGCTATAGCATTTATTACTGCCCTTCAGGGAGATTCAATAAAAGTTCTTATCGTTTAAAAATGGTGCTAATTTTGCCCAACCAATTCAAGCTTATTTAACATTTGAAAGCTAACATCCGATTGTTGGGGCAAAGTTAGCACCATTTTAAATGATAAGAACGTGTATTGAATAACCCTACTGTGTATTTTATCGATGCAGTCAGAATTTTGCATCCAATGGCCATAGAATAGAACATTTTAGCTGAAAATCTACGCCTAACATTGGTATTTGAATGCCTGCATTTGCCTTTTTGCTTGATTCATTCTTATTAGGTTTCATTGACAGGTAAACTTTGATTCTGTACTGTGTTTTCAGGAGATTATAAAAAGATTTAAAATATATCATCCAGCAGTATAATATTTAAGAAGAAAAGCTTTTCTTCACGGGAAAAGGTTCCAGCTATTTCTCTTATTGCATTTAATGTAACACTGTATTAACGCTTTCACTTCTGCAGGACTAGATATTATTTTCCAAACCGTTAAAGTGACAGCAGCATGACCAAATCACAATAAGGTTCTTGATATTATGCGGTGCATAGATTTATTTATTTCTTTTTTTTGAACTGATGATTTCCATATAATTGGAAGGAATCATCGGAAAATAAGTATTTCGGCTTTTTTCCCACCTGGCGTAAAGCATTTGTTATTTTTTTGAGAAAGGCTAATGTATTCACAGAGTATACTTTGCCTTTCTTATTTCCATAAATATAAGCCCTTCCCTGTTACCTACTTCCGTTTAATTGCGATGGCAATGCCAGATCAGCAAGTTCTCTTTATCACCACCTACATGTAAAACTACTCTCTCTACTCTCTACTTGGCACTCTGGTTTGCATTTAGTTTGTGGAATGCTGTAAAAGTCTTTTAAAGATATAGCGTTCCTAAACTTCCTGAAAACATGAATAACTTCCCAGAAGTCTTTGTTCCTTATTTGCATATTAGCTGAACAGGGGAGTTTCAAAAGCCTTTCTTCTTTTCCCTATCCTATTTAATTTATTGTACGTCTGTCTATGGCACTTCACACTGCAAAACCAGAGGCCTACACTGCACTGTATGATGCGCTCACATAAAGCTGAAGCCGGTCTTAGTTGGTCTCCTGGTTTTGCATTTAGGCTTGTGGAATGCTGTAAAAGTCTTTTTAAAGATGCAGCGTTCCTAAGAGCTTCCATGGAAACATGGTAAATTCCCAAAGTCTTTTCTGTTTCCTATTTGCACTCTACTTTAGAAAGGAAGAAGAAAACAAGAAAAGTTAAGAAATGTAGTTTCCCTCTTCTAAGAAAATAAATCAAGAGTCGAATGTTTAATATTCATTACTGCAAATATTGTTACTTTATTTGTCACACCGGCCTGAAATCAAAGCCCATTCTCCCCCCAAAAAATGTAACTGGCTTTATTTATAATTTTTTTCACCGTTACAAACATCAAACTATTGAAAAAGTCTCAGCTTGAAAGTTAATCAAAAAATGAAAACAACAATGACAGGGTTGGAAAATCATCAATACCTGATTTATATCTTAGTATAAGGCCACCCTTTCCTGTAATTACAGCCATCATCTTCTGTGATTATGTCTTCTGCTAGCTTTTGCACACCTATATTAGGGGAATGTAGCGAATTTTTCAAGCTCATCGCAAAATCTGTGGTGAGGGCATGACCTGCTTCTCCCTCCAAGTTCACCCACAGATTTTCTA
Source organism: Hymenochirus boettgeri (assembly GCA_019447015.1). Lineage (NCBI taxonomy): Eukaryota > Metazoa > Chordata > Amphibia > Anura > Pipidae > Hymenochirus > Hymenochirus boettgeri. The sequence goes on along the minus strand of JAACNH010004442.1, from coordinate 12,285 downwards.
TTGGATTTAAGCTAAGGACATTCATCTTCCTATCTTTAAGCCATAATATTATGTTTAGGACTGTTGACCTGAAAGCTACATACTGGACCTACCTATAGTTGTCTAGAAGAGAGGTTAGGTTTTCATAAGAGAAAACATCCCTACAACCTCATTTTGGCCACTACTCCAGTGCGTGTGGTGTGGTTTTGGATGTGTGTTGTATTTCTTTTTAAAAAGCAGCACTTGGGGTGTTTAATCCTAATAAGACCAGACAGGAGGATCCGCGAGAGCGGGAGGCGCCAGTCTTTTGTATTTAATCCTATAGGTGAATTTATATTTCATCGGTACCTAGCACACCCTTTTCCATATGGCAGCAGAATCTTCCAAGGTTTTTTTAGACAAGCAATAACAAGACTGAATGCAGATCACTTTAGAAAAGGTTTCTGCCATACGGGAACTTAAGCTTGAGAGATTGTTATACAAATGGCCACGTCCAACTATGATGCCTTATAAGTCCTTCAAAATTGCCTTTTGCCCCTTGTGCAATCTCTTAGAAATTCCCTTCTACGCTTGGACATCCCATTTGAGTGTACAGGCCTGAATAATCCCTAAGCACAGCCTTGTTTTGCCTTAGCATATATATGGGGCTAACACATTACCCTTGAACATTTAAAGTGTGAATCAAGTCCCTTTTCTTGATCTGATGACTAAATAGCGAACATATACTTTGTGGGGGGTTGGACCCCCGACACATTGTGTACTTGGCTTTGTTTCAGCACTTAAATAAATGGTTTATAGAATACGTACCTGAGTGTGCCTCCTACAAACGTTATATGACTAATGGTACTTACCATGTTGCAGCCAGGTTTAAGAGTGACCTCTCTGGACACCACATAACTATTGAATTGGACTAATAGGAACGTACTGGTGAAAAGCAAATATAAAGTCCTCGATCTGATCGCTATTGAGCGTTAAATAGTACACGACAAGGTTGCCAATTGAGCCTGGTCACACTAGGTGGCTGGTTCCAACTGCTCTGCTGTACTGTCTGTTCTAGTGTGACCTCACCATAGGCCCTTGACAATTGGTATATGGGTGCATGGATAGAAGAATACTTTTTTTCAAATACATACGTAGGTTAGTTTCATTCTGATAATGTTCTTGCAAATGTATTTAAATTACAAAATCCAATTCAATACAATTGATATATGGATTTCTTTTTCTATATTTTTTGATTTCGACAGGCAAATGTCAACAAAAGTTTATTTTCTTTGATTTATAAGGAGCAAGAGCATCTTCACTTTACAAGCGTTCAGTTAAGAAACCAAGAATGCTCACAGCATAGCGAGTAGTTAAAATAACACACATTTTTTTCGAGAAGCGGGATATTGGCGTCGTAAGTCAGAGAATTCTTTTTTTGTAACACACTGTTTATACTCGAAAATCTATTTAACCAAAGTATGAAGTGGAACCACCTCCCGAACACGCAGTACAAAGCTCTTTCTTGCCGACTGATTGTTCCTCATGGGGAGGTAACAGAAGCCCACTGAGAGGTAAAAAATAAGCTCCTGACCGTGAAAGACGAATCAGAAGGATGTTAAACACTTTCAGGGATGGATCTTTGTCTACAAAATCCTACAGCGCACCTAGCGGTCACCTCTCACAACTCCAACAAATGAGACATTAACAAGTTCCCACATTAATATTTAAAGTGCCCCTTTATCTTCAGGCAAATTGAAGAATAAATCAGTAAGATTTGTCCTGGACGGTTTCGCAAGCAAAGCTGGGAGGCCTGTGGTTTTTAACATGAATGGATAATAAATCTTATATATGCAGTGCCCTATGAAGCCATTTATTTTACTGTGTACAAATCAGGTACAAAGCGCAGGGGCAAATTAAAATAAAAAGGAATCACGGATCCAAGTAATGAAAAGAATAAAGTATGCGCAGTCTAATTTTAGTGAATTCCAAACATTGTTGGTTGGATAATAATTAAAAACTTAATAACAGAAGTTAGAAGGAAATCGTGAATTAAAGGGACCGTTGCAGTGGAAATGATCGATTTTGTTTAAGTGTTTAGTTTGTGGTAATGCTTCTTAGTTATTCTACACATTCTCTCTCTCTCCCCATTTTGAATTATCAGTTTTGATTTCCATACCCTTTGCTTTCCCTGCTGGTTGACATTAGTGAGCTGACATTTCAGGTTTCTAATGGTGCTTTTTCTTCCCAGGATGACCACGTCCTTGGAATGTTCCTAACAGTTATTTTTACTGATGGGCAGTTGGATGGGTTCAAAGATGCTCAGATCCTCTGAGCAATCTGAATCAACACAGATGCTGGGTCAAGGGAAAGACCATGAGGTCATTGAATGAAAAATCAACTTATTTTTTTTCTGAAGACATTTGATATTTGCACTGAACTCCCCTTTATAGGAACCGTCATGTACTTTTCAATTAAGGACACTAACGCTTATTAAAAAAAATATATTTTTGTATTGTTTACAAGGTTATAGGCCAAAGTGGAAAATGATCATCCCACGCTTTTTTAATCCTTCGGATTCACTGGACCCTTACGACCTAGCTGAGTTTCATTTGGCAGATCCAGGAACAGCCATTGGCAGACAGGGTCCCAAATAGGGCATCTTTCTTTACATGTGTTCTATATCCCTCCCTCTCATGTAATTATCTTTTGAAATTTCCTACCAACCCAATCATGAAAAAGATGACTTGCAGATTGTCATCACGAAACCCTTTATGACTGCTAGTGACACTTCTACCCATGCCAAATTCAGAAATGAAGGGACCACCTACCGGTAATAATAATTTCAATACATTTTATAGCCATTTCTCTTTTCGCCTGCCACCAGGTGGACCCAAGCTGGTGATTCAGTCTAGTGCCTGAGAGAAATCATGCACCAATAAACTTGGATTGGGGAAATTATACAAATAGAACCATTGCACGTGGTAAACTATTGCTTGATTTTGTTAAAAACATGAAAATCTGTTCTTTTCTTTAAATACTCAACCCAGCATCAACCTATACTGACCAATCAGTACAGGGCATCTGCATTCTACACATCTGACTATCGATTGCAAACGAACTCCAAGCTGACACCTCACAACCATTTGCATGTGTCCATGCAAACGGTTCTTCTTGCAACTAGTTCTTATGGGACATTTGGTTGGTTATCATACTCAATTCAATAGTCCCTACAACAACCCCCCCATTGATAGTATAGCAGAACTGAACAGCTGCCTTTATTTAAGTCATATCACATTAATTTCATATAGTGCAGTAACCAAGTGGCTGCAAAGATAATTCCGTGATATAACGCCAAGAAACCCCATAGGATTACAAAGCAGGACGAGTAGCATTTCAGCTGCAGTGATCTTCTTTCTATTCTCACCCTTTAATTATTGTTGATACGGACGGTAGAGTGAATAGCTCCACAAGTTGAAGCTGATACAGGGACAAGGTGTGATTAGCTTTCCTAGCTACCAACAGTAGAAGATAGATAGTTTTCATTCTATCCATGTGATGAGATGTCCCCCAAATATACTTCCTTTGGTGGGCAAAGATAGATACATAAAAGAACGAACTGCACCAGCAAGTCATTATTAGTTAAAATGAGTGTTGGGGTTATTATTTCATCACAACCTGGCATCATGGTAATAGATTTCTAGTAGGCTTCTACTAAAAATATTTCATTCTTTTATTAGGGATGAAATTAAAGGGCATGTCCACCCTAAAAATCAACTGGGTGGACATGCCCTGAAACAGGGCAACAGGACATTGTGCAGGATTTCAGGTTAGTTCCATCCCTACTTTATATAATTGGGATGGACTATAAATTCGAACCCGAGTTTGAACGGTTTTTCATTGAGTTTCGAACAAAACTCAACTTTTTTCTGACTCTTTAAACTATGAACTACACAACTTTCCAACTATTAGTGTATAGTGTCGTGTATAGGGAGAATGATAGCATCCGTTCATGAATACTGAGACGGAACGGTGCACGGGTTAATATCCGGTTGACAGCTTTGTGTTTTGCCACATTGGATCCCATGATATATGTTTCCCCGGTGTGAAAGACTGGGTGTATTTACCAATAATATGGGGGACAAAACACTGAACATGTGGGCTACATATTGTGAGACAATTCCCCCCCCCTGGATGAACTCCCGGATAGATCCTTTATATTTACACTACCAATCACCGTGCTGGTTGCTAGCAACTCCGATGCATCAACAAACTCAACCGTGACCTCTTACTCTATCTCCCGCACTGTTTATTATATCACCCCGCGCCGTACTGACTTTAATATCTCCCTCCCTCAAACCTCTGGTCCCTTCAACCACTTTCTCTCCCTATCCATTGCGGGTGGCAGCTTCCTCTTTTACTTTCTCTACTCCTACTTTTATATTTGTCCGGCTTGACTCCTTTTCTTTCTTTCTCTCTCTCGCTTCCTTAGTTCTATCTGTACCTCCATCATGTCTCTTCTTTTGCTTAGTCTAATCTTGCTACACCGAGCATAGTACTGAACTCCCCTAGTAGGGAGGAGAATAACATCACCGGGTGCTTATGCTAATATGGCAGGTCGCGGCACGACCGATGAGAGTGTAATGCGTTCCAGGCTGACGCACTCGAAACAATAGGCCCTTGAGGCTTTTGGAACTGTGAGGACCGGACCAGGAGTACCAGGAGTGAACAGAGTGCGGGAGAAGCCTTATACTCTATATATATAGTTTATATTATCCCTTATCCCTTTATATTATATATATATATATATATATAATATATCTCAAGCAACGTCCACACCCGCTATCCGCTGATGTTTTTTCTGCCGGGTGCTCTCCTGTGAATAAGTTATAAGGATGTCTGAGGCACTCCGCTGGACTTTTAAACAACTTTAATATATATATATCAAACTCGACGCATTTCAGCCGTAACACGCGGCCGTCATCAGGATATTATGATGTATATTATTATGAATTAAGTTTGTTTTAAAAGTCCAGCGGAGTGCCTCAGACATCCTTATATATATATATATTTTTTTTTTTTTTTATAATTTATGGGGAATACATTGTGTTTTTCGGAGGTACTATGTTGGTGGGGGTGGGTAAAAGTAATATACATAGGGACAGTGTTTATGTGTTGTTTAAGCACCAAATAATAGTTAGATTAATATAAAAAAATATGCAGTACTGACATTTAAGTATATAGACATGTAATAAGGCAAATATAAAATAAATAAAGTACTTAGTAGTCCCCACTCCTGTTTGTAATGGTATCTTCAAAAAAAAAGTTTACAGGGAGGCAATGGACATATTTCTCATTCCCTATAGTGTTGCTCCATGGTGTGCTTAATATTAGACTGACAGCAGTGTTAGCCAATCTAAACATTTTCTGAGTGTTAGTAGGAAGTATAAATGTTAGTAGGAAGTTGCAAGACTTACAGTTTAGTCATCCTTCCTTTGTAAAACACGTGACAGTCTTAGTAAAAAACGTTTTCAAACATCTGGGATCTATTGGTTGCTTATCCCTGCTCTATATGATAGAGCAATAGATCCCATAGAACTCAGACATCCAACCCTGCCAAAACCCATTTCAGGGAGGGCACCCACACATTCGGGGAGGATACCCACCCCCTAAAGCCCCACCCCAAGATTACACATAACCATGCATACAGACACACATGTAATCTGTCAGACACTTTTGCACACAAACACATGCATCCAACAGACAACACCCCAAACAGCACACATGCATACAACAAGTCATGTCACTATTGTCACTTGTTAACCGCTAAAAGACCTCTGACATCATTGTACTCCCTCACTCTAATTCATAACAACACATTTCAGGGAGATTGTATATTATTTCGAAGTCATGGATCTGCCATTAAAATCAGGGAGACTCCCTGAACTTCAGGGAGAGGTGGGAGGTGCTGTGAACCTGTGTCCTGAACTGATAAAATGTTAATATTGACACATCACAGGAAGTCTGTTCTTTATAGGACCTCAGATTTACCATAGTGATCCCTCTCTAACACATTGACCATAGTGATCCCTCTCTAACACATTAACCAGTAGTGATCCCTCTCTAACACATTGACCCTAGTGATCCCTCTCTAACACATTTACCGATAGTGATCCCTCTCTAACACACATTTACCAGTAGTGATCCCTCCCTAACACATTGACCAATAGTGATCCCTCTAACACATTTACCAGTAGTGATCCTCTTCTAATCACATTTACCAGTAGTGATCCCTCCCTAACACATTGACCATAGTGATCCCTCTTTAACACATTGACCAGTAGTGATCCCTCTCTAACACATTGACCAATAATGTCCCTTTCTAACACATTACCATAGTGATCCCTCTCTAACACATTGACCAATAGTGATCCCTCTCTAACCACATTGACCAGTAGTGATCCCTCTCTAACACTGACCACTAGTGATCCCTCTCTAACACACTTTACCAGTAGTGATCCCTCTCTAACCTTGACCAATGTGATCCTCCTCTAACACATTGACCAATAGTGATCCCTCTCTAACACATTTACCAGTAGTGATCCCTCTCTAACACATTGACCAATAGTGATCCCTCTCTAACACATTGACCAATAGTGATCCCTCTTAACACATTGTCCAATAGTGATCCCTCTGTACACTTGACCAATAGTGAACCCTCTGTAACACATTTACCAATAGTGATCCCTCTCTAACACATTGACCAATAGTGATCCCTCTCTAACACATTGACCAATAGTGATCCCTCTCTAACACATTGACCAATATTGATCCCTCTCTAACACATTTACCGTAGTGATCCCTCTCTAACACATTGACCACATAGTGATCCCTCTCTAACACATTGACCACTAATGATCCCTCTCTAAACACATTGACCAGTAGTGATCCCTCTCTAACAAATTGACCAATAGTGATCCCTCTCTAACACATTGACCAGTAGTGATCCCTCTCTTGCACATTGACCAATAGTGATCCCTCTCTAACACATTGACCAGTAGTGATCCCTCTCTAACACATTGACCAATAGTGATCCCTCTCTAACAGAATCCCTGGTGACAGCTGTGAAATAATGGGGAGGCATTGAAAGACAGACTTATAACTTTAATTATAGATGATCCAATGGATCTGCTATTGATCTATTATTGGTTGGAAATTAAGGGGGAAGATTGATTCAAGCTCTGCACAACAGTTGTATTTCACTGTGGTTTGTTGACTGAACTATAACACTCTATACAATGTTACAAATACAGTAGATCAAAATATTAATTTACGGGATGTGAACTAATAGAACCAAGATTTCATAGGATTTCTTTTATTTTTAACATCTTGCCTTTTTTTTTTTAGTACAAATCCCTAAATTTTTATAGTAGTGTGTATAAAGATTCTAGATCATCATATATCCACATATAGCTAAACATACACCCACATATTTCCAACAGCACCATCGGGCACACTATATATAAACATAGAAAAGATAATAACGTTTGCCCTTCTGGGAGTCTTTACACATTTAGACGTTTTCTATCCTTAGGGGTATTGAAAAACCCTGGATTTTATCTAGCTCACTCATCGAAGGTTGTACATTGCCCTTCACTTTTTTTGCTTGCTTGGTAAATATAAATAGGTGCCATCTGTCAGCCAATAATGTGACAACGATTAGAAGCCCCAAGCTGCAAAAAATCACACACACAAAAAAAAACCTTTTTGTTTAGCTGGGTACACATGAAGGCCCTATTCGTCCCGAATGAGCGCTCGCTACAATGATCCACCATTGTAGGAACTGCACAATCGATCGGGATTTTCCGACACGTCCTATTGGATTGGACGAACAGACGATCGAGGTCGGTCGCTGCTGGCCGCGCCACACCAGGAGATATTTTCAGCTGACAGACCGAATTGCCTGAATCGGAACGGTTGGCCGAAAATATTTTCTGGTCTTTATCCAGCCTTACGGCCATACACCAGCAATATCTGGGCAGTTCAAGGTGTTAGGACAGAGTATATCACTTTCAGTCCCAAGGAAACATCCAGGCAAGATTTTGTATCTCTTATTAAAGGCAAGTCCACTCAAAAAATGGGGATTTCTGCGCTGACAGACGCTCTACTTCCAGGTCGCGGCTGTCAGGTTTTGGTGTGGACGTCATGTCGCGCCTTAACTGACAGCCACAACCAGGAAGGTGGAATGGCAGAGTAGGAGCTGCAATGGACCAGGTCAAGTAAGAACTTCAGGAGCGTCTTTTGAAACTGTAAATATAACGAAAATGGTGTTTGGGGGATGTAATTTACATTTTAGAACAAACAGAGATTCATAAAAGTTTCTTATCGTTAAAAACAGTGGTCATTTTGACCCAACCAATCAGATCTTATTTAACATTTGAAAGCTAACATCTGATTGGTTGGGGCAAAATTAGCACCATTTATAATGATAAGAACTTTTACTGAATAACCCTGAAGGTTTTTTTTTCAGTGGATATGCTCTTTAAATAAGCCCAATCATGATTATTAAATTTACTGTAATGAGTTTCCTTCTGAACAGCCATGTCATACACCAAATGAACACATGCACAAGTCACAAGATGGAGTTGCTTGTTGCCCTTTAATGAACCAACTGCTTAGCCGAACTCAATCCACTTATGTTATAGATCTCCATCCTATTCAGAAACTACTGATTAAATCAATGCATCGCTTGTCTTTCTTTGTAATTCTAACCAAAGATATCCAGTAAAATAACCAAGACCAACTGTAACAAGTTTGTGCCCAGCTAAGGACTGAGCATGTGCAGAACATAATGGTCGTTGACCAGACTGTGTGATACTAGAATGCTGAGAAGTAAAGTACAAACCATATGTTATTTAGGTAAATTTCCCAGCGCCCGTATCAAAATGAGAGGTAAAACACAGATTACTGGTTTTATATTAAGGGCAACTATAGTGAAAAAAACTTTGTCTGTATACAATGTATAGATCACTTAGTATAAGCTGCCTTATATCTGTTGTATTCAATTAGATCAACTGGACATGAAGATTTTCTGAATTGAGAAAGCCATCGGATGACTAGCGGACGTCTTCAAGAACTACATTCATGTCCAGTTGATCTTGAATACAACAGATACTACATTTCATGTCCAGTTGATCTAATTGAATACAACATATACCATGACCTGATGAATGAGAACCTTCACAAGCATATAAGCTGCCTTACTTTCATTTTCTGTGTGGCTTCATTTCTTCACACTGGCAGAAGTTTGTACCAGCTGTGTAGTCCCCTCCCCTCCCCTCTCTGTCTACCCCTCCCTCAAGCAGTGACGGGCTGTATACAGAGTCCAGCATTGTCAGTTGAAAGGACTTTAAATGAAGTGCTGACATCCTGTTGACCCCTCCTCCAGAGCTAGACTGCAACATTCAAAGTAGCAATATGCTGAAGGAGGGGCAGAGGGGGAGAGGGAGGACAAGTGGTGCTAGATTCTTTACAAGTAAGTTACTGAACTCTCCCTGTTCTCTAACTTTGCTAATTGTTATTTACTTTTTACCTAAAGTTCATATCTCTCCCCCTGCTTAGCTGAGATCATATCACTGAAGAGAGAGTCGTGTAACAGCAGCTTGTAGTGAGACCTTCACAAACACAGTGACACTGCTTGTTGTCCTGTTACATTTCAGTTGCTTTAGTCTATATATTCATAGATTGCACTGTGTGTCTTGTTTGGTATATAGTCTGTATTACTGTATTATATATACTGTATTAGTGTTCCATTTGAGTCACTGGTTTTGTATGTATAAGATTTTGTTTGGGGGGGGGGGCTGTTTTAATGTGTGTTATGCTCAATTGCTGGGTTAATGGTTTATTGATTGTGTTTAGCACTACAGCATTTGACTATATGTTGCACATGGTACATATAGTGTGGGTGAGAGAGTGTGTGACAGTACTGCATGGGAGCTTTGGATGTGGTGGGTGTGTGCCTTTGAGTGACAGATGAGGTGTAGCAGCTCCTACAAATCACAGCATATTCAAAGCTTATATCTCGGGGACTATGTAGAATTTAAAGAAACTAAAGGTACCTGGTGGATGGGATGACTTATAGGATACATTAGAAGAAATTTAAAAAAAACAATTTTCTCACTATATTGCCCTTTAAGGTGTTCTGCCTTCGTTGGTTCAGTGTTGTTCTGTGGCTTTAGTTTCCCTTTAAGTTAATTTTTTAAATTTTAGTAAGGAATAACATAATACGGTAAGCAATAAATATTATTCATTTTCACACTACAAAGGAAACGTGTTATGGAGATAATTATAATGTCATAGCATCTTTAGACTTACATTCTCATACTAGAAATGGACTGTAATTCAAACTCGAACACGGTTCGAATCTAAATTTACGAGTTTCGACAAACTCTAACTTTTTGGACTTTTCAAACAGGACTTTTTTTTATTGAACGTTTGAGGATTGAAATCGGATCGATTTTTTGGAGTGAATCGAAATCATGGACATGGTTTCCTCCCTTGATTCTGATATGGGGTTACATAATTCGTTATCCCTCGATTGTATATGGAGGTTTACATAATTCGTTATCCCTCTATTCTGTATATGGGAGGTTTACATAATTCGTTACCCGTTTTTGTTTTATACTGGAGTTACTGTATTCTGTATATGGGAGGTTTACATAATTATTATCCTGATTCTTATATGGGAGGTTACATAATTCTTATCCCTGATTCTGTATATGGGAGGTTCCATAATTCGTTAACCCTCGTTCTGTATATGGGAGGTTTACATAATTCGTTAACCCTCTATTCTGTATATGGGAGGTTTACAAATTCATTATCCCTTGATTCTGTAATGGGGTACATAATTGTTATCCCTCTATTCTGTTATGGGAGTTTTACAAATTTGTTAACATATTCTGTATATGGGATGTTTACATAATTTGTTAACACTCTATTCTGTATATGGGAGGTTTACATAATTCGTTACTCTCTATTCTTATATGGGAGATTTACATAATTCTTAACCCTCGATTCTGTATATGGGAGGTTTACATAATTCGTTATCCCTCTATTCTGTATATGGGAGGTTAAATATTTGTTAACACTCTATTCTGTATATGGGAGGTTTACATAATTCGTTAGCCCTCTATTCCGTATGGGAGGTTTACATAATTCGTTAACCCTCGATTCTGTATATGGGAGGTTTACATAATTCGTTATCCCTCTATTCTGTATATGGGAGGTTTACATAATTTGTTAACACTCTATTCTGTATATGGGAGGTTTAAATAATTTGTTAACCCTCGATTCTGTATATGGGAGGTTTACATAATTCGTTATCACTCTATACTGTATATGGGAGGTTTACATAATTCATTAACCCTCTATTCTGTTTATGGGAGGTTTACATAATCCGTTAACCCTTGATTCTGTATATGGGAGTTTTACATAATTCATTAATCCTCATTCTGTATATGGGAGGTATACATAATTTGTTAACCCTTTATTCTGTATATGGGAATAAAGCGTGATTTGATTTCACATACAACAGTGTGCCCGGATATATTGGAGTTTGATATTATCAGTACTACACATGGAAGATGGGAGCTGTGACCTGGAGGCACCTGGATATAGTAAATGATATACTTGAAGAGTGCAGTTTGCTTAAATATATTGTATATGGGAGGTTTACTATTTTGTTATTCCTCTATTCTGTATATGGGAGTTGTTACATAATCCTAATCCCTCGATTCTGTATATGGGAGGTTTACATAATTCCTTATCCCTCTTTTCGTATATGGAGGTTTACATAATTCCTTATCCCTCGATCCTTTATATGGGAGTTTACATAATTTGTTAACCCTCTATTCTGTATTGGGAGGTTTTTACATATTCATTAACCCTCTATTCCGTAATGGGAGGTTTACATAATTCGTTAACCCTCTATTCCGTATATGGGAGTTTACATAATTCATTAACCCTCTATCGGTATATGGGAGGTTTACATAATTCATTAACCCTCTATTCCGTAATGGGAGGTTTCCATAATTCATTAACCCTCTTTCCGTATATGGGAGGTTTACATATTCATTAACCCTCTATTCCGTATATGGGAGGTTTACATAATTCATTTACCCTATTCCGATATGGGAGGTTTACATAATTCATTAACCCTCTATTCCGTATATGGGAGGTTTACATAATTCATTAACCCTCTATTCCGTATATGGGAGGTTTACATAATTCATTAACCCTCTATTCCGTATATGGGGTTTACATATTCCA